>JARJLG010000132.1:0-284284 GCA_029448575.1 Mycena maculata
GAGCCTTCCTCTTCTACGGCTGGGTAGAGACGCACGCCGAGTGGGCACCGTTCCGGGACATCAGACACCGCAGCAAGACCTTGTTCCTGTTGGCTCGCCTTCGATGGCTGGATGACTTTCTGTTCCCGAATGGGGGCCCTTTCCTGTTCCCGGAAGGTGGGGGGTGCCACCCCACGACGCGACGCCGGCCTCTGAATCGTCGTATACACGCGGCCCCAGGCCGGCTGTTCAACCTCGAAAGCGTCGCCAACCGCCTGGGCCATCAAAACTGCCTGATAAACGGTATCCGCCATCGAAGGAAACGGCTGCTGGCCCGGCGCGCACATTCCCTCAGGGAAAAGCTGCGAAAATTGGCTCGGACGTTCTTCCGAGTTGGTGGGACGCGCTGCGTATCCGTTGTGCTGATTGGGCTCTTGGAATGCGGTGGGCGCAGTGAAGACGGCGGGACGCTCTGTATGCCCGAACGGCACGGGCACCTCCTGCGCTCTCGGGTTGAGAATCCCGAGCAGGCTCTGCCGGGCGGGGCTCATCGGCTGCGGCTGGCGCACCTGTGGCTGGATGCCCCGCAGAACAGACGAGTCGAGGGTCGAAGGATCTATGCCGAGGCGCCGCAGGACAACGGCGTCCCGTCTGAGCAGTGCCGTGTCGTATTCTTCGGCCGCGGCATCAAATGCGGTCGCTGTCAATGCTGGCGAAGCTGGGCTTTTGGGCGATTTCGGGGAGCCCACTTCGCCGTTGTGTATGCTTTGGATGGTGAACTCGAGGGATAGGTGGGCGCGTGGCGCATCGTTGGTTCCCCAGTTCTGGGTGAGGGAGATGTGCGGTGGCATGGCGTATTTTTGCGCCGTTGACATTGGGAGTGGCTGGGATAAGTTTTTTAACTGGCTGAGCACGAAGGTGGGTAAGGAAAACGCGGCGCTCACCGAAATTGGACTTTTATTGAGGGACGCTTTGATTACTCGAAAGTGCTTTGGACTCGTAAATGCTTTGGTGGCAAGGATTAGGTTCGCCTGATTTTCCTGGACTGACTGACTTCAAGCGCCAATGGCGTTATGTCTCTTGGTCTTGGAGCAGAGTGTGCTCCAACAAAGCTGGTAGGTGGCACGGAATGTCTGCCCAAATTTCGGCGTCGTCATCGGAGAATGAAGACGAGGGTTTCAAAATACTCACGGCTTGGATATATTGCAGGCAACAGGAGTTTCAAGGCTGTCGTAGATGCTTTTACCCGGCACAGAGAAGAGACGAGGAAGAAGATGGACGAGCGAAACCACACGTGATCGTGCTTTGAAGTACGGATTCAGACAATGGGACACGTCTAGCCTTATATGGACGTTGAGTAGATGCTGTTTTGGGATGGAAGGTTCCAGCGGAATTGATCTTAGTTACACTGACTAAGAAGTTTCGGGGTATTCTCAACATGAAAAAAAATCAAAATTCGACCATTTCGCTTCCTCGGCCTCCAACTCAGAGATGTCCAGCGGGATTCCTTCCGGGGGACACAAAAGGAAACCATATATTTCCAAATGCTTCTCCAGATCTTGAGTCTGGTCGTGGCGGATGGGCGAATAATCCCTGTCCAGTCCAACGAGCTCCGGGCCACTTCTTTCGAAGTCTTTATGCTGCACTCCGCTTAGTGGCCACCTCTACGTGGCAACTGTTACTAGTCACCCAGTTTTTATCCAATTTCTTCCTCTTGGAAAATGCCTTGTTTTCATTGGGGCAACACATTCCCGAGAGGGATTATTTTTCCCGAGTGGGCTGTAATTTCTTGACGAACGGATTTGGTAGTCACTCACAAATATCAACCATGTTGAATTCAAAGTGTCCTGGAGACGTTGTAAGCTCCTCTTGCAATGATTTCCCACCGCAGAAGACTTCTGTCGGGGGTTGTACATGAATCTTCCCCATCCTATTCCCTAGCGCTCCCCCATCCCCATGATACCTGTTGGTAGGCGTTGATCCACTCAAGTTCCATAGGCTGTTGAACCGACAGTCGCCCGACTACTCGCCTTCGCCCTCTAATGATAGTACCGATCCCTCTTCTTCTAGTGCAGACAGCTCCTCAGGGGCACCCTACCAAGAAGGGGATGGGTGAATTTTCCCTTCGCAGCAGTATCTGATCCTTGCTAACACATTCCTCAGGTCAGGGTACCCTAACCCATCATCGGCAGCGTTATTAGTTAGGATGTGGACTGATAGAATCCTACCCCCCGACCGAGGGACGCTTAGGTTTGATCCTATTGACTGAGGTGGTCGGTTAAGAACACGGTGTATGGGATACCAACGACTATGGAAAGACAAGGGTCAAACGGGTGTAGGCAGAAGTACGCGGACACGAAACAAGTACGAGAGGAGCGATGGGGGAGTAGAACAAAAATTCCGGAGACAAATAACATTCGGAGCAAATGAAAGCGCCAAGTTTCACGCCGGAGCTAATTGATTTTCAGCGCGATAATTTCGAGGCAAGATGAATCCATACCAGAAAAAATCATCCAAACTTGCGCAGCTCCCAGATCCGCACTGGGCTGGAATGTAGCCTGCCGTGCTAAATCATACTTCCTTCTTTGAGCACCACTGAGCGACCTACCAGTCCAACTGAACCGTCTTCCGCATATTGTGCCCAGGCAGTCAATATATTCCCGAACCTATTTTCAGTGATGCTGTTCGCAAGTCAGAACAAGATAGAAGCATCATCAGGAGGAGCAGCAAGTACGTGTATCCGTTTTGAATGGGCTGATTTGCTGGATGGTAAAAGTTGGGTAGTAAGTGGTGTCGATGACGGTCTGAGCATTCGAGGAAGTAGTCGAAGATTCAGCGCCGGGGAAGGAGAGGAAGTCGCTGCCTGGGCGCTTTCAATGGTGTATTGGTTCGGTGAGCCCGCGACGTTGTTCAAAATCCACTAAATGGAAGACGGCACATTAGCGGGAGTGTGGACGGAATGTGAAAATGCCGCTCTACCTGCTGGTTGAGCGACCCATCGAAGGCGTTTGAATAGAGGATGACGGCGTCTCCGTCTCCCGTGGTGTCGCCCTGAACGTTCAGGGCTGTTCCAAACTGCTGTGACGCGATTACAAAGTTGCTTGTGGCAGCCAAGGAAGAGAGCTCGTCCGTAAGAAATGCTCTTGTATCCGGTCGGGACAGTTAGAGTGGATGCAAAGGGAAGAATCGAGGCAGCGAGAGCTACGAGTAGTGCAATGGAGGCGAGAGACATGGCAGGAGCTTTCGAGGCACTTGACTGATTTTCTTTGGTCTGACCATTGGCCTTTATAGACCCAGAATTCTCCGGAAGATGAGGATCCATTAGTCCCGAAGTCAATGGACTGACACCATTAAGGGCAATGATGGAACGAATACGAGACAGGTACATCATTCTGTCAGTCACCTCGAGCCCTGACTTGGCTTTCGAAGTACTTTTGCAGCAGTCAAGAGCCTCCAAATCTTGGATATAGAAGCAAAAAACCGTCCAGTTGAGATCAAAGGGTCTGGCGGTCAAAGTGCACGTTTACGGCTGTTCCTGAAGTTGATGAGATGCTTAGTTTTGATTTTATCACGACTCACCAAGGGGCTGTCGGGATTAAAATTTCGGATATAGGGTGGGGGAGGGGGGTCTGACCGAGGGTTGAAAAAAACTTTTGAAGGTATATTTCAAATGAGCTTCCCAATGTTCCAAAATGACTGTAAAATGATAGTCAGAAGGTGGGTGATGTTTCTGGGCCCTCAAAAGGTTATTCCGTAGAGAGTGTTCCCGATTGGGAAATATCACGAGCACGTGCCCACTCGATCTCACCGAAATATTATTAAAATATGCCAAGAAGCTATTGTACGATCCTTACAGATCTGAATTTAAAGGGATAAAGGGAATTAATACCGGTGGACACTGTTTACAACCAGGAACAAGAATTTTCATCAGAATATGAGTGATACTATATGTTTCACTGGGCATCCACGTCTTGAGGCCTAGGATTCATAGAGAATTCCAGTATACTTAAGTATTGTCTGGGCACACCCAGCAATGAATGGGAGAAACCTTCCACTGAATACGAAGGCCACGATGAAGGCGCGCATGATACGGGTCAACGGCCCGGTGCTAGGGGTGGGAAACTCCTTCCCTATATGGAAGGGGGGAGGGGGGGGGGGTCTAGAGGGAGGTTGAGAAAAACTTTTCGACCTGATATCCGATTTTCGAATTCCGACAGCCCCTTGCGACTCACACCATATCAGATATCCTTGGGTGCTAACACCGCGAATGGCCCTGGGTCACGGTGACAGCAGGTAATGCCAGTGGCGGAGGCCTCAGAACAACTTCCGCATTGTCCACGTCCACGAGCATCAGTCATTGCATCTGAATGACATGCACAATGCATCCCACCAACCATTTCATAATAATATGATCAATGAACACGCGGATGAACTGATCTCCTCGCTGGGATCAGGACATGGTTTCCAAACGATATTGAATGGCACAGGTATACTCACAAGTCAAACTGGGTGTGAATTTCCGACCATGAAATGCATATGTGGCGCCATAGGAATCAAACTGAAAATTCCCCCAAATTTCATCGTGATGGAAAAGGGTTCAAGCAGGCTGCGATGTTCCAATGTGTCCGCATTCGGCATGAGATGTACGCAGAACACCACATCTACCGGCTACCCCGCAAGACCATTAGTAATATTTGGGGCAAATACTTGGGCTCACAGAACAAATGTGATTGCGCCGCTGCGAACACCGAGATAGGGCCTATATTATGTTACATCACGAAAACCGGGAAAGAATTGCATGCTTTGCATACCCTTGTAAACGCCCCAATTGGGAAAATCCATTATAAAGCATCACCAAGCATAGGAGATTCCGCATGCGAATAGATCGAACCTCGGATATTACAAACCTCACCAGCTTGGTGGTGTTTACCAAACACCACCAAGCTGATGAGAGTCTACCTACCCTTGTATACCTATATCATGCATCGTCTCGACACTGGATGCTACCCTCGGCCACACCTATTGCCGTCCAAATCATTTCAGAATCACACGCATGTAATGAGACAAAGATATTATTGAGCTACATAAAACAAATGAGATCTAGTCGAATGACGCTTGCGATGCCAGCCCAGAGACCACGGGTAACAAGAGAGATGGAGAAGAAAAAGACAACAACAAATAGGTTGACGGAGCCGGCATAAGTCCCCAAGAGAATCACTTGAGAACTAATATTGTGCTTGAGGGGAAACAAAGAACAAGCCTGACTTGAGGAAGGAGATGACGAGAGGTGGGGTACTTGAGGCAACGTTGAATCCAGATACATGTTGCGCAAATTGGTTGATGGTTCTGGCCTTCGTGACACGAGACATTGTGGATTAGACTTCGCGTGACTAGAATGTGAGGGTGTTCTTAGAGGACCGGACCAATGCATTGGGGCAGTTGAGAGAGAAATGCAGCTGAAGGACGAGAAGGGCCGCCATATTCAGGTAAGACTTGACAGATGCGATCCTTTACGGCTTGCGGTAAAGCGAGGATGGATGGTACTGTGCAATACAAAATCTTGAAACCGGCCTTGTGCATCCTTGATCACCGCTGGCAATGGTGACGTGCAAATGGTGGAGGTCCTAGCAAGTTGATGGGACTTGGCTTGGACACGCGAGAAGGTCAACGTGGCTGGCAATGACTTGGATAGCACTGGGGGCCAGCTGGGTATGGGCCATCCAGGTAGAGGCCAAAGTTGAGTTGCGGCCATGACGTGCAACAGAATCGTTGCCGAGGGAGAAGAGAAATGTTAGCAAGGCGGGCGGCCAGAGAGAGTGGTGGGAAGAGAGAAGGAGTGCCATCATTTGGCCATCATTATCAACCAAATCCATCAACTCATCATGTGGCGAAGTTGATGTGCACGGACCACTACCTGATGTCACTTGTCTGCAGCGTTTCAAGGCCCCCGTCTGCGTTTGAGGGATCCAGAGGAGAAGAGGTAGAAGTCAAAGGGCAGAAATGCTATTTAATATCAAGGAAGAGAACCATTCAATGTGGAAGTCCAATTCGGACTCGGATGAACATTTAACTTGCTAACAAGACTCCCCCGGCGTCGGCGCTGAGGTCAATGTCTAGTCAAGGACAATTAAATGACTTTAGCAAGTATCTGGGGCATCATGAGGCATCATGAGCTTCAATCTATATTTTTCTTGTGTTGTATTGGGGCGAGAATGTGTCTATTCTACCTGTATGCTCGGTGTCAGCCAAACCTACCAACATCATGCTAGTGAAAGGCCAATCCAATGCCGAGCTGATACTACCTGACAAACCTCCGCCAAGCCAGTCTGAGGTTTGCAAGGGTTGGTGACAGATCTGCCAAGGTAGGTAGATCACCACCTGCTTGGCACGTGCTTGTTGATATCACCTGGCCTCACCAGAATCTCCCACTTTTGGTGATGTAGTGGGCCCCATTGTTCATAGGTCGAGACCGGGTGTAAGACCATGGCCATGGTCACAGAGTTGATGGCAATATACCTCCGGGGCATCTGTGGAGTACATGCATCAGAGGCATGTGCAACCTGGGTGCATTGGCTTTTGCCCCTGGTGTTATATCACAAATTCCCACTTGGGGCGATGTCTGGAGCTTCAGAACATCTATATGCACCACTTGGGAAAAAAAGTTTTTGCACTTATGTACTGTAAAAAAAAAGAAAAGTTGCAGCGAACAAGTTTGGCCGTATGGGGGTAATACTGTAACATTATTATTGCAGATTTAACAGAAAATACACCACTTGAAGACACATGAAAAACACACACCTTTAGAAATATGCACCACCATACATGTCTTGGGAAAATACACAGGTAATGCATTTCACAAAAATTCACACCCTTTGGCTGCACTGAAAAAAATAATACACAACTCTGGCCGATCCTTTTTTTCACACACCCTCAAACTGACACAGCATTGAGCAAGTACAAAAAATACACTGCTTTTTCAAGTTATTTTTTTACACAGGTTTCTCATCAGCAATTAGTAGGGATGCCCACCGCCATACTGTGTGCGGTTAGGCGTACAGAATATGGTACCTTACGGGTGACGGCTGGTACCGTAATCATAACTGTACACGGGGCCGCAGCTTTTACGGGACAGTACCGTACTATTTTACAGGTTGTTGTGGTATGTATATACGGGGGGGGGGGCACTGCATCACATTCTTTGCCCAAATCACTCGCAGCTCACAAATGCCCAAAGGCCCAGTCAGGTTCAGAATATGGTGCAATCTGCACAATAAAATACTGGATACCCTACAGAGATTTATTGCAATGAGAACTGCAATAAGGATTCAAAGTTGGACTCTACGCTTCCGACTACAACCCGGGTTGAACCCGAGAAGGGGAAGGAGAGTGATGGATGATAAGGTATAGAGCGAAGTAACCCTTGTAAAGTGTAAATGTTACCAGTCAACCACGGTGCATGAGAAGCAAGCTCAAGGGTGCGTAACTGACTTGTGTATCTCCGTCGAATTGATTTTTTTTCCCGAGCATTTGGGGTGTGTATATTTACAAAGTTGTCACCTGTGTCTTTTTTTTGGCGGGAAGACTTAGGTGTGTAAAACTTGTTGGTTGGTGGAACCTGTGTGTTTTTTTGTAATTGGTGGTTGTGTTGTTCCAGATGCATAATTCTCGAGCAGTGTATGAGTCCTCAAATTGCATTTTCATGCAAATCAACCCAAGTGGGGTATAAAATAATAATGTTACACTATTACAGCCATATGGCCGCAAATATTTTGAGACGACTTAAAAGTTGCGGCATTGACATTCGGAAAAAAAGTTGCAGCATATTAAATGTGCACTTTGACCATCATAAAAGGGTGTCCTGCCTTAGACTCGTAACTAGTCTGCCACGGTAAGTTGAGGTACTGTAAACAGTTTGCTGCGGCAGACTGGTTACGAGTCTAGTCCTGCCTGTGATTTTTGTTGCATCTCAATGGGGCTCGGGACATTCTCCAATGAGGGGCATCTGTTATCATGAGTCTGTCGGGAACATCTCTTCTGGCTGCTGTTTAGAATTGTCTACTAGAGTTTCAGTGACTAGGAACATCTCCTGAATACTTGCGCAGAGCCGGCGACCAAGCGACAGCGGCACTGCAGCGGCAAAATCCTTTTGCCCCTGAGAAGCGATGGACACCTGACGACTGGATACTTGCACGATATTGACGGCGTCCCTTGCGAATTCCTCATATGACATGCGAAGCTGAGTCCCATTATGATGTTGTGATGCCCAGGGAGCTGTATGCCAGGGCCTGGGTTGGGGTTGAGCGGGCCTGGGCTTGAATCTTTTGGACCCCAAGAAAATAACAGGTCAATAAGGCTTAGAATAGCTACATAGAATCCAGCAGACCAAGATCCAAGCTCAAATACAGTCCTCCTTGCGTGTGCACCGGGAATTTCGGAGCCGGGGTCTGAGCGGGTGGGTGATAACATGTCAGATGGATCATTGGATGCGAGCCATGCGTGCTCCAGCCCCATGGCTGAATCTGGACACTGACTCCGGTGAATTCTTCACCGTAGCTTCAGGGGTGCGGCATCGGTGGAAAAATATTCGAAAATTGGGAGCATCGACGGCGCTTAGAAGTGTTCGCAATTTGTTCATTCGGTGACGCGAACAGCCGCCGAACAGCCGCCGAACATGAACTTCGCCCTGTACTTGTCCGAATCTACTGGCTTCCATTCCTTCTCCAATACATGGTGTGTGTGATTCAGGGTCGGTCAGGTATTCGTTCTGACTCAAGCACCGCTTTCGCTCCTGAAAGGGACATTCTTCTGTTTCTGCACTGTTCGAAAATACCTGGTCCCGCAAACTTCTGGACAAGTCGATTATTCGACCTCCGTGCTTGATGCGTTGGAGGCCCATTGATCTCAGGCTTTGAAAAGGATCCAGTTCCAAATCTGCCAGAGAGAAACAAAGGCCCATCTTTTCAAGGTGATTTAACTGGCGACGTCACCAAGGTAGAGCCGTACAGTGAAAAATTGAACTTCCCGTGTTTCATCAAACAGTATATTCTCTCGAAGGTATGCAACTATCACATAACGAGAGAATATGTATTCCTAGGGCTCTCGATCTTTGTACGGTGACTCCGACTACACTGGGACAGTAGCCGTACAGTGAAAAATTGAACTTCCCGTGTTTCATCAAACAGTATATTCTCTCGAAGGTATGCAACTATCACATAACGAGAAAATATGTATTCCTAGGGCTCTCGATCTTTGTACGGTGACTCCGACTACACTGGGACAGTGACATTGTAACAGGTGGTGGGTCCAACTAAACGCGGCAAGTCCACAAGGGGTAAGGGGATTTTGCCGCTGCAGTGCCGCTGCCGCATTCAGCAGCAATGTCAGCAGCAGTCAAATTTTGGAGGCAACGTTCGACCGGTGATGAAAACTCTAAATGACATTGCAAATCATCCGGAGGGACACTGGGGCGGTCAATACAAAGTTATTGGCATGGATCTACGTACAAATGTGCAGCACCATGAGCATTGAAGATGTGAACTGGGAGTCTTTGCAGCGACAGCAGCAGTTAGCGGCAATCCTGCGGCAAACCAAATGTATGCAAGCTTTAGGCCATTGCTGCGCATGGCAGAACGAGTCTGGTGCTTGTCAATGTTTTCACTGGGTAAGTCTTTGGGGGAAGTTGCTATGTTATGCAGCCTCCATCTATTTTCTCACTTCATTGGGAATTTTTTTCTTGCTTCTCCTTTCACATTTGCCTATGGTTTTCTTCCAGTTTTCAAGTACCAATAAATCCACTCATGATACCACCTCCAGCAGTTTTCCCCATGAACCTCTTGATGAAGCAGGTAAGGCTGACAATTTTTATCTATTCTTCAGCTTCTTGGGTGGGTTAAAGTGATGATAATGCCCGCGGGGGGAACACCAAGCCACGGCTTGAGCCAAAGCCAAACCAAGCCAAGCCCCCTGGGACGGCTTTGGCCTTATCTTTGGTAGGTAGGTAGGTAGCATTACACGGCACGGTCCAAATAACGGACACCAGTCTCCTCAGGTTATCCCAGTGTACAAAGTAGTCTCTGACTCTTCAACAAGTGGTCACCTCGTACCTCGGCTTGTTGAAGTCTGTTAGTTACCGCGGGGCCTTGATCGCCGTAGAATCTTATTACATAAACTTTTTCCAAGGTAAAACGCTCACTGATAATGAAACTCACCTTGTTCTCCACATAACCTTCTCAGAAGGTATTCCCAACCTATAGACTGGTTGCGGGACCGTTCAGGATTTTTTTAAATTTTTATTGAGGCCGTATGTAATATTTTATTCTGGTCGGCCGATGGATCAACATCATCACAGGGTTATCGGAGATGTCTCCAAAGCACGATTCACACTGGTTTTTCAACAATCTAAAGAGAGAAGATGGTCAGAAATGGATGTAAGAGTGATTCTGTGGACTCGGTGAAAGGGTTGCTCAGGTTCAACGGTCTAAATATGCAACTGCCAAAATCCCCCCTATCGAACGACTGAGTTACACCTAACTCACAAAGTGAGATTAAGCATGACTAAACTGACAATAGACAGACTCCAACACCAACACATTCCCTTAATGACCTTGATGCACTGACGAGATGCGGGTCTTTTTGAACACAAGTATAGGTCCAAGGAAACCACGAGTAAACATATCTGTCACGAAAGTATTCAATTCCCGTTCCCCCAAGCGTGGTTAAGTCTCAACTAGTTTCTTGAAGTGGTGTTCAAGACACAACCTGAATTTATTGGTTGGTTCCCAACATGGATTTAAGTTTCCCAACTATGCAAATATAACGGCTCTAGACCGGTTTGTTTTGGTGGACTATCAATCCGGTGGGCTGTTTAGACCCGGTTGGTTGGCTCACGTCTTATTCCACTGGCTTTGGCTCGCGCCTCAAACTTGCTTGGCTTGCACCCTGTAACAATGGCTCACGCCTCAGACTTGGTATGGCTCACACCCCGTAACTATGGCTCACGCCTCAGAAACACTAACTTTGGCTCGTGCCTCAAACTTGGTATGGCTCACGCCCCGTAACTAGCACTTATGAATCCCACTGATGTTATTCCGAAACCAAACTTAAATTTTGAGACTAATTGACAGCCAAAGATTCAAGCCTAAACTTCAACTCCGTGCGCAAGGGCTATATTGCTCCTCACTTTCTGGGGTCTAGTTCAGTGCCGTCCTCCCTAGTTCTGCCCTCCTTATATACTGTACAAAAACTATTACATGTGCATGATTACTACCTCAGGTATTCTTCTTAATTAATTAGCCTGAAATCGGTATCAGCTGTGCACGTTCTAGCGTTCTTATTCGCTATTGAGCTCTCCTATATGTACTCTCGTCGATCAGGGGATTATATGTGCAATTAGTCCCCTGAATAGGGTAATTGATCCATATCTTCCTCTGTAGTAGATGCCTCGACTTCTAGTATCGTTGACTGGATTGTATGGTTTAATACCTCCCCAACGATACCCCAGATGCCCTTAATTGGTATCCAGAAACACACAGTTCAAGCTTAATCCGGTCTGCGGCTTATCAGATGATCGCAGTGTCGTGGATCCGGTGTATAGGAGTAACAATTGTAGGTCCAGGCCTTGATCAGGTAAGCCAAAGTCGTGTAAATGACTAGGTGTTTTCCCTCCCGAATAAGGTCCCCGGCGCGCCAATAAATGCCAGAGGTGGATAATATGATTCTCCCTTTGATAGTGAGCATTGCCTTCCCACGTATAGAGGGTGTTTCAGGACTTTGATGTATGGGCTTTGAGCCTTAATCCGGATTCAACCCCCAAGTGTTCCAAAGGTGCTGTCTCCAGGAATAAGCTGTTATTGCCAGTTTAGGATGATAATGCAATATGGCTTTTGGTTGCATGTTTGGAGCTCTGGATGAGCACTGAATGTCATGCATTCGTAAAATTTGAGGTTTCGCGGCTTATCATCGGTTTATGCAAAGACACGTCCACTGTGAAGCAGCGCTCGCGTCGAAATTCAAACTCCGATGTTTATGTAATAAGATTCTAGACCCCATCGGTAACAACGAGACCATGTACAAAGCAAGTAAAAATACACCATCGCCCCTGGACCACTCTCTGGCATTCGAACCCCAGAACACAGATCACACAGGTTTCCCCGTGCCCCACGGTAGACCCCAGACGACAGAAGCCAATAATTGCGGTGACCCTAGAATCAATCAGCCGATTCAGACAGCACTCACTCTGCGGACGTCGCGGAACAGCGTAAAACTCTTCAAGGACATCATGCACATATTTCCCAACCAGATCGATAGTCGCGCGATTGTGTATAATGGCTTTCAGGAACTCAACATTGGTGAGAAATACGAAGCCAAAGCCACGCGAAGCCAAGCCAAAGCCGGGGCTTCCAAGCCAAGGTTTATCATGCGAGGAACGAGCAAGATTTGATAAAGTGTCTGTCAAGAAAGACTACGTATACTGCAGATGTGTCAGCACCGTTGTAGTCGCAGATATGAAAGGTTTCCCACATGCCTACGCTTTTTGTCCCTTCCTTCGTTGTCATATTTTCATACACTCTATCAACAAAAAATGAGGTACGAGTTCATATTGTAGCATCTGTCTAGGAGAGACTCTGTATTCTGACACTTCGATCTGCGGGGACTCTCTGAGGGTGTCAGTACCGCGGCGCCGCAGTACTGACACCCTCAGTCACAGATCCAAACAGTGTTCCTATGTGCCTGCACTTCTTGTCTTGTTTCCAGTCAAGGAACAAGAGACACTGTGTCAGCCTGAGGTACCAGGGTCCCACCCCCGAGGTTTGTAGCACCGATCCGTGGCGGTACGTTCCTATGTTGGTGGATCCCAGCTGCGAGAACATGATCTCCTGCGATGCCGCTCTCTTCCCGCAGCACATTTTTTCTTTCTTTTTTGCTTTTGACATCGAGAAAAAGGAAAGTGATCTTACATTTATTAGCAACGAAGGTAGAAGTACATATTCTGTCTCGGTGCGTCAATTTTGTGATGTTTAAATCCAAGTCAAGTTAGATAGAAGGTTAGAAGAGGCTGTTCTCAATTATAAATTGAATCCCCGCTTCACGGTAGTTCTGGTTTGACTGTCACCCGCTTAGGTTTGGTTAACCAAAACATGTTTTTGCGTACGCTGGTTAACCATTGGTTAACCGCGGGTAACCGCGGTTAACCGCCATACAAGAAGATTTATATACATTAGTACCAGTACAATACAGACTATGTACTACTTGTTAATTTACTAAATGCACTAATTAGACTGTAAGGATAGTGGTTAACCGATTAACCGGTGTCAACCGCTTAACCGGTGTCAACTGGTTAACCAAAGTCAACCGGTTAACCAAAGTCAACCGGTTAACCAAAGTCAACCGGTTAACCGAAGTCAGCCGGTTAACCAAAGTCAAACCGATTAACCAAAGTCAACCGCTTAACCGGTGTCAACTGGTTAACCAAAGTCAACCGGTTAACCAAAGTCAACCGGTTAACCAAAGTCAACCGGTTTAACCAAAGTCAACCGGTTAACCAAAGTCAACCGGTTAACCAAAGTCAGCCGGTTAACCAAAGTCAACCGATTAACCAAAGTCAACCGGTTAACCGAAGTCAACCGATTAACCAAAGTCAACCAGTTAACCAAGGATTAACCAGAGTCAACCGATTAACCAATGCCAACCGGTTAACCAGTGGTGTCCATCGCTTGTGTGGTGCCGACCAACGCGCTCGGTTCCTCCAACGACCTCCCCTCCGCGTTCTTCAGCGCCTTCTTGCTATGCTTCGCGCGCAAGATCGCGTGCTTGAGCGCGTGCGGCACGGCGGGGCCATGCGCCATCTCCAACGGGGGCGAGCCGAGCTCAAGGACAGGCGTCGGCGCGTTCGCCTCGAGGTGCCCGATGAGGGCGGCGAGGATCCCGATACTCGTGTGTTCCGGGGGGACGCTGGGGCGCGGGAGTGTCAATCCCAGCAGGAACGGGAGGGAGAGGACACACCTGGAGGCCCCGCCGGGCGTCTGCACCTCCCTGGTCCTGTCCACGGAGCCCATTTTTGCGATAGCGGACGCGGCGAAGATCGCGTGGAATTGGTCGGTGTAACCCGCTGCGAGGGAACTTGTCGGTCAGTTCTCGTAAGTGACGCGGTGCGTCCCATCGTCGATGTAGAAGGAAGGAAGGAGGAGTGGCAGAGGCCACTCGGCCTGTAATATATGATTCAATGAAGATTGACCAAAGCGGCTGCATGGGTCACTTACCATTGTCGTACGCTTTGGCTTGTTCTCTGGACGCAGTTCCCACTGCGGCTGCCACTGAGATGGAGGTGACACCCTGGCCGATTACACTCGCGGCAAGGCCGCCGCGATCTGCAGGGGATGGCAGAATGTATAATGAGTAGTTATAACTCTGTGATTAGATACGTTAGTTCAGGGGACTGTGGACGAAATCAAACATCTGAACGCCGAAGAAATGAAGAAAATCGGTCGAGAATTGAAGGAGAACAGACTTACCTTGTTTGATGATGCAGCGGTGAGGAAGGAAGGGGTTTGGAGGCTTCCCGCGACACTTTTCAGACCTATACGACGTCGGCGCAGTCCGCGCCTACCGGGATTTCACGCTTGGACCAGGCAGCGCGTCGCGTCGTTAATTTTTTCCCCTCTGCCAGCGTAAAGGTCACGTGCGAGCGCCTAAGAGGCGCTCGTTTCCTCTCTTTCGCCACCAGTATCGTCGTCGACTCGGACGACTCAGACCCTGTCTTCCATGGGGCTCAAGTGTGCGTCTTTCTATTTTCGCCCACCCTAGACTGCATTATGACGTTTGTAGCCCAGTATGTGCCGTTTGTCAACGAGAAAGGTGCGGACACCGGTTTTACCCCGGGAACCACGCAATGTGTTGAAAGCCTCGCAGCCTTGGAGGCCAAGGCCAATCGGCAGCCCGAAGTTCCGACAAATTCCATTTCATCGGGGAGCGCGGATGACGAGGACACGCTTGCGTTGGTGTGTTCGTGTCTGCGGTGCTCAAATGGCTCATCCAAGGCTTCGTGGCGAAGAACAAGGTGGCGCGATACCAGACGGTACATTTCGTCGCAGAGATGATCCTGTATCTCGGAGACATCGAGTGTGTTAACAGTGCTGTGGGATTGGAGCGCATCTAATGGCATACGGACAGCGAAGACAGCTACCCTCACGCTCCGGGAGAGCCTCGTCGAGTGCTCTACCTGTGATAAGGAGTCCCCGATCCGCGCCCAGGCAGTATCCGCCCTCGCGCGGCTCGCCCCCAGCGAGCTGCAGGACGGCGAGAATCCTCGAGGTCCTCCTCGACATCCTCTCCTGCGACCCCGCCCCGTGCGTCCTTTCCCTCGAATTTCCGCTTATATCTGCGCTGAATTACTGCTCCGACATATAGCGAAGTACCCCGCGCGGCCCCTTTACACGTCCCGCTCCTAAACGCGCTACGTCGACGCGCTGACGTGCAAGCTCCGCCCTCGTGTCGCTGGACCTGCGCCGCCTCAGCATCGCGCAGCGCGAGGCGCTCGTGCGTTCGGGGCTCGGCGACCGCGGGCCCGCCGTGCGCTTCGTTGCATCCAAGCTGGTCACCGCGTGGTTCGACCTCTCGTCTTCCCCTCCTCGTCCGCTGACGATTGGGACGACATGGCCGCGCTGCTGGCCATCCTCTCGCTCTTCGACGACGTGGGCCCCGGGGAGGAGCCCGCAGCGGGCGCGCTGAGGGCGGTCGTGTTCGCGCGCCCCGCACTGGCAGCGCAGGCGGATGCCGTCTAGGCGGAACTTACTGGGGGGGGAGGGGAGGGCGCGGATGAGGCGGAGAAGGAGCTCGGGAAGACGGAGGCGGTGTTGGGCGAGTTGCTGCGTATTGCCGCGAGGCTCGATTATGGGGACGAGATTGGGAGGAGGCGGGTGTATGCTGTTACGCGTATGTCTTGTTTCCTTTCCCTTCCCCTCTTTTGATTTCTTCCTTCACTGACTTCCCTTCCACTCCTGCAGGTGACATGCTCGCCCATCCGCAACTCCCGCCCAGCCTAATCGTGCGCTGCCTCGACATGCTCGTCGAGATCATGCCGAGCGAGCGCGAGCTCGTGCGCGTCGTGGTCGAGGTCGTTACGGACCTGCGCGAGCCCCCGGAGGACGATGCGGACGCGGATGCGGAGGCGGCAGCGGACACGACGCAGAGCACAAAGAGCACGCAGCACTCGCTCCAGCGCGCGCTGGCGGAGGAGATGGCGCCCGCGGAGGGCACGCGCGCGGACCTCGTCGACATGCGGTGTCTGGCGCTCGTGGTGGGGATGCTTGAGCGCGTACGTGGGGTACGTTTTTATCTCTATCCGATCCGTCCCCCTGCGCGGATCGATAGGATGAGAGGGATACTAATGAGGCTTGCGCAGGACTTTGAAGACAATTCGACGCTGGAGGGCGTCCTCGCGGACCTAATCGTGCCCACCGTGCGCCGGAAGAAGCCCGCGATCCGCGAGCAGGGCTTGGTCGCCCTCGGGTTGTGCTGTCTCATCGCCAAGGTGCGTTCTCCCTCCTTTACCTTCGACATTATGCTCACAAAACGCACAGAGCATCGCGGTTAGAGCACGGGCTGCGCGTACGCGTACGTGCCACTTGCGGCTGACGAGGGTGAGCGCGCGCTTGTGGCGCATGGTCGCGCGGTAGTGCGCGAGGGGAGGGGCGAGGGAGGCGGGCCTGAGCGCGGGGAGAGGAAGGAGGAGGGGAGCTCGAGGGAGGGCGGGCCGAAGTCAACCAGACTTTGGTTAATCGGTTGACTTTGGTTAACCGGCTGACTTCGGTTAACCGGTTGACTTCGGTTAACCGGTTGACTTTGGTTAACCGGTTGACTTTGGTTAACCGGTCGACTTTGGTTAACCGGTCGACTTTGGTTAACCGGTCGACTTTGGTTAACCAGTTGACACCGGTTAAGCGGTTGACACCGGTTAATCGGTTAACCACTATCCTTACAGTCTAATTAGTGCATTTAGTAAATTAACAAGTAGTACATAGTCTGTATTGTACTGGTACTAATGTATATAAATCTTCTTGTATGGCGGTTAACCGCGGTTAACCGCGGTTAACCAATGGTTAACCAGCGTACGCAAAAACATGCTTTGGTTAACCAAACCTAAGCTGGTTTTATTTCACCTGGCAAAGAACCACCTATCGCTTCCGTAGAGCCAGAAGCAATCGGGTAGTAGGTACAGGATCGACCTATAGAGACGGGGACAGCGAGTTTATCTCCCCAATGAGCTTCGAAGATCTGGTATGAAGGCTGCCAATATGCCCATCGAACGTCCATCGCGACGGTCAAAATCAGAGAAGAACAGAATCGACGCTGGGATCGTGATGACGACCTGAATCGACTCAGTCTCGTCGAGAGCGGCTTGGGACGGAATAGGGCTTAATCTGGCGCACGATCGGGCCATGGTCCTTGGGGAACTTGCCGTGGCCACGCCATCCCGATCCGAGGACGAGGAGAATGAGGCTCAAGTGCGGAATTTGCGCGGCATTGAAAAGTCGGAAGAAGCCGGGTGATCGCAATTGGAAATCCTCGGATCATCCCGATGCGCTTATTGCCTCCTTGAGTCTCCTTCGTCCCTTTCTTGCTGGTGCATCAACCACGTTTGTAACGCAACTACGGATCACGCATAGCTAATATTAAAGCTCCGTGTACTTTTTACGGGACGCATACATATGCCTCAGTGAGCAAGCAATTAGTGCTGTTGCCGCTATACGACACGCAGTTGGCGTAGAAGGACCCGTCCCGGTCAACCCATAACGGGCCCCCGCAGCCCTTGAATACAAATATGCCAGCAAGTCCCATCAGCGGAAAGTTAATGTCGCAGAAATTCCCCGGCTGCGAAAATAACGATGAATGAATATCGGTCAGCGATGATTATACACTAGCATACCTCTTGAAGGACGACACTCGTCACAGGCGCCTCGAACACCTGTTGAAGTAGACCTCCCCCGCAGTGGTTTCCACCCGCCCACGCGACAGTTTCGGCCTTTGAACCATTTTGGAAGGTCCCAATGGTGATGTTGGCGTTGATTTGGGCGCTGCCGGTATGTGCTATCGGCGGGGATGAGACAGTAGCGCTGCTGTTCGCAGAGGCTGTGCTTGACGTGGCGGGTGCGGTGGACACCGAAGAGGCGGCAGAGGCGAGGGAAGTGGAGTTGATGGGTCCCGCGGAGGCACCAAGCGCGCACACGGCAATAGCCACGAGCCAGGAGGTTGTGAAAAATTGGATCTGCATGACTGTCCTCGGTTGCTGCAAATCCATTGAGACAATGCAAGATGCTCACCAGTGACTAAATTGTGGAGAAAGGAAGATCGCCAGCGATGCGCATTGGGGATTAATGTTTCGTGGTTTTATACTGCCCTCGCTCCGGGCCTCTGACGCTCATGGCCGGCCGCCTTGGGAACATCCCCTAGGCGTCGTTTCATCGCAATGTCACTCGGGTTCTGTCTCCTTTCCGCAGTACGATTCCAGGGATCCCTTGGCTTCGCCGAGATGCCATGGGGATGCCAAGTTACCCTGGGACTTCTCCATTTCGTTCCCGGGTTTGACGGGCGATCAGTTGTGGTGCTGGCCAGATACGCTATAAATACGCTCGTCACCGTATCATAGTCACCCCGGGGCCCCGTATCGTATTCGGAGCGTATTTCAATTTTTGAGTCCGAATATGACTATTTTGAGTATATGCAAAATATATTTACTTCCTATGAGCGTTAATGAATCTCATGTAGTCTACGCCCTGCGCAAGCCCATATTTTAGTCATTCCTTCACCACAATATACACCGCTGCTGTCTCTGCGGTCACGGACAAACCAGCATCCGATAATGTGTGCTTGACACTCGAGAACAGGCGCTCCACGGAAATGCTCACACCAGGGATTGCAAGAATGTCTCGTGCAACACGCGCCATGAACGGTGAAGTTCCTTGCATTCTGAAACCAATAATGAGTATTGAAATAGATGGACAGTACGTGAAACTTATTTTCCACCAAGTCAGTGAAATCTCCAGCAACAGGAGAAATATTGCCAAAGTAGAGTTCGACCTCGTCCTTGCCAGCACGGACTCGAAGCCTGAGAGGCGAGAGTCAAGCTGTTCCGCTGTTCCGGGTTTGGTGAGCCACACCCTTATCATCGTCTTCAAATAAAATGAGGTCCGGTTGCAAGTCGCAGGATCAAGATACACCACGAACACCAGATAGCCGATATCATGCCAGCAACCAAACGAGGAAACACGCACCGTGGACTCACGAGACATAGCAATTATTTCGCGCAGCCATCGCTTGGAGACTTATATTGTATGAAATTGCCAGTATTGCATCATCTTGGACTGCTTAATTTCAACGATTCAACTTGGTTTGCGGCCGAGACGAAAGTTTCGACGGGTTCGGAAGAACCTGTACTAGCGCAGGGATTAAAGGTTCCTTCCGTCCGCTTGAGCCGCGTTGGAGATATTCAGACGGGAAGGCGAATGTGGTCCGTGCACGAGCACATGACCGTGGGATAGTCCTTGCCTTAAGAAGCCGTTCGGATGCAAAATTTTCCTCGATTCTTCCACAATCAAAACCGCCGATGACGATAACCCCCGGTGCAGTGCGATGAGCCTGGCCTCCACACCTGCGTGTGGGCGGAAGGCGCTGACCTCGCCCGTTCGGCACCACTCCTTGTTACTACGATAGGGACGGGCTGAAAAAAATCTGACGGCGTTCTCGTTTTGAGTGGAGGATCCGGATGGGACGGCGGCTGGGAAGGGCGGTGGGGACTCGGTGTGTCTTCCTTTGGTTTCTTTCATTTCCTTTGATTCACTGCGCTGCGCTGCTCAGTCTTGCGCTCCTCGTCGTAAAATTCATTTCTTGTCCACGCAGCTTATATTCAAATTATCTTTGGTCTGGGCGTTTCTCTCGTATTTGCTGCATCTCATACGATAATTCCGACTCTCGATATGCTCACCATCGTGGATATATTGGTACACGACCTGGTTCTTGCCGTACCCGTTCGAACAATGCTGCGTTATCACTAGGCTCTTCTTCTTTCACGATGTCGGTCATATATTATCATGACCGACGCATTGCAGATGCTGCTAAGAAGAGTCCTGGATGGATCCTAAACAGATACCCAAAGAACGATAACTTCCTCAAGTCCGAGGGGGCTAATTACAGGCCGAACTTGAAATAAACTGAGGAAGGACTGTCGGGCGGTAGGCCGAAAATGTCTCACTGAGCTCATGGGAGCGCCTCATCCACACCGCGTCAACGCCAGCGCCAGCGCCGTTCAGTCTCGCGCGGATGGTCTCGATCCTTAGTGGATATTGTTATGAACAACGTGAGATTGCTTCCCAAAATCATGATGTACAACTTATTCTACAGTTTGGACATCTTTCACTTAGTAGGTAACCGTAACCTCAGCATTCGTCGCGCCGCCGACAGTGATGGAGGTGCTGATCCCATCCTGAGTACTGCTGACGGCGGACCACGACACGCTCGGGGCAGCGCCGCTCGAGAGCACGAGGTCGATGTCTTTGAAGACGGTCGACCCTGTGGGGAAGTCGCTTTTCTCGGTGACGCTGTAGACCTCAAGAGTCTCAGTCGCCCAGGTTAGCTCCGCGGAGCCCGTGGCGGTGAGCGAGGTGCCCGCGATGTTGGTGAATGACGAGACCTGGGGAGATGTGTGAGGGAGGGGTTATTTGGGTGGGAAGAAGGAAGGTACGCACATAGTTGTACGAGGAGCCGCTGGAGCTGGTGAGAGTGACGATTCCGTCCAGTGTGGCGCCAGCAGAGGTCTTCACGGGGGTGGTATAGAAGGTGCTCTGCGATGCATAAATCAGCGCTGGGGGATATGTGTATCAAGCCGGGCCCGACTCACGTCACCGACAAGGTACCACGTCGCGACCGCCCAGTAGCTGCCGCCACCAGCCGCGGATGGGCCAAACTGCAGGACGGGCTGCAGGATGGCATCGCCCGAGTTGGGCTCGATGGAGTTGAACAGGAAGAGCGTCTGGTCGTGGTTCGTCGCGGGGACGGGGGGCACCGTCCAGGTCGTCTTGAACGACGAGATCGGGGACGAGCCGGTGTTGAGCCACGACGCGTAGGCGATCCAGCCCGTCGCTTCGGCGGGCTTGGCGTTCTTGGTGCGTGTGGGGGCAGGGCCCGGCGTGACGACCTTGACAACGGCGCCGGTGGCGTCGAGGACGTGGACGTCGGCGCCGACGTGCGCGACGCTGCCACCGACAGGGACTTCGTGAGCGTTGCTGGTGAGGACCAGGCCTCCGGGAGCAAGGGCCGTCCCGGGGGTGGGAGCCGCAACCGCGAATGGCGCGAGGAGGGCGAGGAGGGCGGTAGCGAAGGCGGCGCGCATCGTGAGCTACTAATAAAGTTCATCAGATACTGTCAAGGCGTTATCGTAGGAAGCCAGACATACGATGAATGGGAGGATTCAAATGCGAGGTACCGTCGGAGGAACCGTGGTGCACTGGCTCACTTGTTCCAGCTTTATTGCAGTGGGGCAGTGGGCGTACAGCCCGTTACTTGTGCACCATAAGACGACGGTTGACGATATCTTCCCAGGTTGGAGGTTTCACATGGTTTGTCGAGGAGATCATGGCTCGTCGCGCGTGTTGTCTTCGAATCTCGTCAGGGGCTGGCAGCCGTGTGATTCAAGAAGCAAGGACTCACATTCCGCTTTTGCTGGTCTCAATCCACGCTCTCTCGGTACCTTTCAATTATGTGGAACTGCTGCCGCCGATGGAAGGCTTCCGTCTCTGTCTATGAATGTTTCAGTAAAAGTAACAGACGGCCGTCTCATCACCCCCACAGTAACCATGGTACGGTTGTGTCCGATATCTCGGAGGCGAAAATAAACAACTTCATTCCACGCGGGACCGTCTTACCTGCCTACCTACCTACCACGTGGGTACTCCGACGATTCGGTCCCGTGGCCCCGGAGAAGACTGTTATCTCATGATATCGCAGAAGCCATGATATCACAGGGAAGTTTCGAAGTACTTGGTGGGGCATCTAGTCGATTGACCTCCTAGGAGCAGAGGCAGAGATGCGGCAAGTGGCATTCGAACTCACCAAGCCTACCTCTGTGAGGGCTGAAAAATCGTAAGTATTTGCGTAGACTTGAGTTAGTGGAGAAGATCATTATCATCTGATCGCTCACCGCCATGGCCACCGATCACTGATTGGAAGGCCAGGAAGCACACGAAGTTGGCTGAAGTTGGCTTCGGGCCTGGGCTGTTTGCTTTGAAAGAGCAAATGACAAATGTGTTGCATAGCGTGTGGGAGTTTGCTGGGAATCATAGTATAAGATTCGCGGGACGCATTCAGAAACGCATTATCCTCTATTCTCGCGCCATAGACGTGCCATCTGGTACACCTCGTCTATCGAATTCCCCACCTGTGTTCATTGTTGGTTCATTGATATGCCAAGTAAAAATCCCTGTCTTCTCACCGATTTTACAGGATCCAGAGTCCTGATTACATTGCGGGACTACATTTGTGTCTGGTGTGAGCGAGTATACAGAATGTGTGCCTCGCATTATATTGCACGTATTGCGATTCCAGATCAGAGAAAGCGGACATATCGCGTCAGAAAGGCGCTAGCTTTATCTTGGATTCTTCCGCATGGACGACTACTAGACCTGGCCAAGTCCGGAGCGGTTAGTTCAGTTCTTCTCCTCCCGTGAAATATTCGACCATACACCATGCGTCCCTGTCTCGCGGCAACGGGGAGTACAGCATGTTCCAGAGATCTGATCTCCCTCCCATGTCCAGCCAAGAAAACTCCGACGCCTACGCTACAGAAGGGAGTCTCCCTTCTTGTCGTGACAACCATCTTTAACCGGCCCGTGGAGTGATTTAGAAAAAATCTTAAGGGGACGACACGGTCAACGGGACGGCCGTGAAGGGTACACAGGTGTTTCCAAGTTTCTTATGAGCTTTCTGGTTCAAATTTGAACTAATTGTCGGGTGATGAATGTCGGGCCGCCGATGTTCATTCGCAGTGTTCGAATGTGAAGGTTTAATGACCCAATATCCGCGTGTTCGACGACACGTAGACGTAAGACAGCTTTGAATTCAAGGCGTCAATATTTCTTCCACCAGAGAAGACAACTTGAGGCTCGATTGATTCGCAAAGCGAAAAAACCTGTTCACAAAACTTCAAATCAAACAATTGCCGATCTCACCTCGACTTGCCGTTTCTACCAGTTAAACGTCTCATAGCGACTGTAGGACGGGGCGATTGAGGATACACCGCCCGTATCTTCTCAGAATCAGCGTGCCGCCCGACGGAAATCACAGGCGGGACGGGCATGGCACCCGGACCACGGGAGCGGTGTAACCGTGGCCACTCCGCGGATCTTTTATTTGAGTGGTGAAATACGGCACTTAGAGGTATAACTTCCTGGGTCTCTTCCTCCGTCTACAGTCGGTCCATGGATCTCTCAAACAACCATTGTGACTCAGGGGGGCACCAGATCCAGAGAAATCAGGAACTTCAACGTGAACTTGGACCGGGGAAATCACGGAGACACGAAAGAAAGAAAAAAGAATCACTCGTGCTCGCACCAGAGAGAAAGGTATTCAGATATTCCTCCGCGCACCTGCTCTAAAGCGTTAATCAGCGTATTCCGGCTCTTCGCGTCTTCCTTAGTCTGATTGGTGGTCACCAATTTGTATCCAACGTACCAGTACGGGCAATTATTAGCGACCCGACCGAAACCCTGGGAATGAAGCGATGGCAGACTTGAAGGAGCTTCAATGGACGGTAAGTCATTCGCTACAGCATGACACTGGTTGAACATTTCAAGTTTTTCAGTGAAAAATTGGTGACAAATGTTTTGAATTTTACAGAAATTTTTCGGCCCTTTTTTATTGGGCATGGTGCAAGTGCCGCTGTGTGACGTTGTTTACCGTTTCAACTGCCGCTCAGTCGGCCGCCACTGCCAATTTTTTCTTGAGTTGCAGACCGACATCCAGGCTGAACAAACCCTGCGGCGCGAGTGAATTCTTCGCAAAACCGAAATCAACACCGAGATTGACAGACTGAGGAAGGGTGGCTTGGCGGGTGCACGGATTAAGGGTCGGCGTCCTGAGCGTCCAGCCGGGGAAGACGAGTGGGCGGTGGTGCAAGACACTTTGGACCGTGATGAATAGTAATTATTAGTATGGTGACCTAGGTGCGCTTTATCGTTCCAGAACGATTTTTGCTCATTCCCTGCCTAGATTTCGATGGAGGTCTCGATGTGGAACAAAATGAAGGATCTATGGCAGAATATCCACCTGGAAAATTCCCAGAAAATCAGCCCAAGCAGTTGTCGATGATCGAAGGTATCGCACACATTCATTCCACTTAAAATTGTGGCTAATAACTGTGCCAGCAACGGGTTCCGACAATCGCTTCAGAGCAGACATGGCCCTGTTTGAACAAACCATGTTCAACAGTAACCCTGCTGAATCCGAGTTCGACCTCGAAGAATTCCTGGCCACCATCGATCCCTTGACTGTGAATTTTGGACCTATGCTTGGATCGACCAGCCTCGATGATATCTCTGCTACCCATCCTTCCCCGAATGAATACAACGAACTCGAATATTTCGGCCCACCAACTGTTTATCTGGTGAGTTATTCAGTACAGTTTCCGATCAATCTGAGCAACTTTCCAAGGCAAACAATTCTACGCTAGCCTATGTTCCAATCGAGCCGACCCCACAATTCCCAGTTCTTTCCCAGGCCGCGGGGCTGTCGGCATCTGGATCGCAAGATTGGCGGTTGCCACGTCTCCCTCCTGCTTCCCAACCTTCTCCACCTTCAGCGCAGGCATCGGACGGATCCCCAGATACATATTCTAACAATGTCGAACCGGATCACGGATACACAGTGGGCCCTGCGCCACTGGATATAGATCTGGATTTGAACGATCGCAACATCATTCCGGGTAAGCGACGCCGCCAACCATCCACTCGCGCTGTCGACGCCGCAAAAGCGAAACGTGCCAAGAACGGGAATCCCGGACCCTAGGAAAGCTTTTCAACTTTGGCTGACATACAATGATCAATGTTTTACATCTATAGATTCTGCGATATGTACTCCCCTTTCACAGGGTCATTTAGTTTCCGTTTCAACACGGACTTGAGCTCAGCTATTACTTCAAAGTAGTCCTTCAATATAGCGGTCAAAATGCACATTTATTCTGCCCCAACTTTTTTTGGTGTGCCCCCACTTTTTTTCTTCAAAAAAGTGGCTTTTCCGCAAGTATTTTATGGTTCCAAGGTCCCTCCCCCAACTTTTGAGATTTTGGTTTCCAACAAAAAAAAGTTGGAGCACAATGTGTTCTACCCCCATTTTTTTTTGCAGGTCCCCCCTTTTTTGAATGTCCCCCCCCTCTTTTTTTTGGTTGAATTTTTTTTTTTGACATCGAGTGGGGAGTGGATTTATAAACAATCCCTGCAGATCAAATGTATGAAAAGGCTCGTAGTTGACCAGCGGAAGCACCAACATCACCAGCATTGGTCCGATCACAAATGATCTGGTGTCACCCGCGTGACATGACCAATCGTGAGCCACAGTATGGGAGACCATGTGGAAAAATTCAAGCTGTTGCGGGTGATGTCTAGCGCTGGAAATTCCATCATCTTCTCACCCAACCCAAGCCCTGAGGTAGGGCTGCAGTCGACCAATCAAAGGCTTGTAATCAATTTGTTTGAAGTGAGATCTAGATCTAGGTTGGCACAGAGAAAGTTCCAGATCAATTTTGTACTACTAAACGTTCCTGAGCCTCTTCATGCAGTGAATGCCACAAACAAGCACGTCTGCAAGGCCAATCCGCACATACAGACTGCCATCAAAACCTGGTATTTCCGAGTCTGTGTCGAAGAATTGGACATGGGAAATGGCGAGGACCTCAGGGGCAGCATCTGGTGGAATCTGAGACCCAGATCCGACATCTCTGTGCAATGCCATACCTTCAATTTTTCTGCATTGTCCCCCATGTGTGGCTCACGGTCGACGCGTCAATGTGTCATGTCACACGGGTGACACCGAATCATTTGTGATTGGACCGATGCTGGTGATGTTGGTGCTCCAGCTGGTCAACTATGAGCCTTTTCACACATTTGATCTGCAGGGATTGTTTATGAATCCACTCCCCACTTGATGCTGAAAGAAAGTTTTCAACCAAAGAAAAAGGGGGGGACATGCAAAAAAAAATTGGGGATAGAACTATGGCGGTCAAAATGCACATTTAACCATGCGCTACTTTTTTTTGTGTTTTTCAATTTTCCGCTACTTTCATCATGAAATTTGACATTTTCCGCTACTTTCACGGCTCAAAATGAAAAAAAATGAATAAATAGCGCAAAGTTGGATTCTGCGCTACTTTCGTTCAAGATCGTGCTACTTTCGTTCAAGATCGCGCTACTTTTGTTTGACAGGTGTGTGATCCGCTACTTTCGCTTAAAGTGATCATCACGCTACTTTCGTGAGGTCGGACTTGATTTTTTTTTGTGCTACATTCACACAGAATATCTATGGGTCCATGGTACAGTATCCAGTTATACAGAGAAGGCATAAACTAAGCTGGGTAGGCCCCTGGTCACTACCTATGAACTCTGTCCGGGCGTAGCATAAATCAACGACCCATTTTCAAGGGTATTTTTTCAGAACGAGCGAGCGCCAGAAGTTTTGAACCATCTGGAGCGATGCGGAGGGACTAAACTAAGAGAATTCCGGTGTGGGTAAGACAAAAATCCTTTTTTTGCGGCCTCCCAGGCCGGAATACCGTCAAAATATAGCGTAAATCAGTTGAAATCCTCAAAAAAATCCGGACGGAGTCCATAGGTAGTGACCAGGGGCCTAGCTGGGTATACAAGAGGGGCCACCAGCTGAGTGCCTTGTTGAAATTCGGGGCCCTTGGTACAAGTAAGGAGATTCCTGCATACCTGGAGATAGCCTGGCTTCAGGCTTTGGAATTGAGCCAAGGCATGGTTATAGTGGTCTCTCCTGGTCTCTGATGGGCCATATATTTTACTGACTTACTACAACAGACATTTAAGTAGTACTGAGTAAAATAAAGATCTTGATAATTGCCATGAGTCTAAGGCTCCCAGTGCGTAACTAGGCTTGTCGTTGCGAGACAGTTGAAGTTGAACTCGATTATTGAACAGATGATTGTGTGATTTATATAACTAAATAACTTCAATGCCGGTCCATTGCGTCAATTTTGCTGATGGTACGATTCAGTTCAATGTTCGAGGAGCTGGGTGGGAGCAAGGTGGGAGTCAAGTCGCGAAGAATGGTTAAGTTGTACGCGGTTGGCAGGTGTGTAAAGTAGGTTCAGGACAAGCCTCTCTCTCCGATCCGGCGCACTGGAGCATCTCGGAGAGCCCACACTCCAAGCCCTGCTATTCATTCTTGCACAGCTTGCCATAGCATGAGTAGTGTCTGCACCACGCCCGAGTAGGCTATCAGGCCGGCGGCCCCGGACCAGCCTCTTGTATACCCAGCTTAGTTTATGCCTTTACTGTACAACTGGATATGGACCTATAGATATTCTGTGCGAATGTAGTGCATTAAGTCCCAAAAAAAGTAGCGGGATTCCGACCTCACGAAAGTAGCGTGATGATCACTTTAAGCGAAAGTAGCGGATCACACACCTGTCAAACAAAAGTAGCGCGATCTTGAACGAAAGTAGCGCATCTGGCGCGTCTGGCTACCAAACGTGCCAGAGTCCGCCAGACACAGACAGACGCTGCCACACCCACCAGATCAATTCTGTTTCGCTGATGTGATCATCTGCGCGGGCAGGGGCGGTCCATCAATTCGGAGCGTTGCACGATTTACCCACATCAATCATTGCGACTCATCACGGCTAACGAACAAGTTCGCCGCTCATAGGGTGTTCCTATAGTGAATGCGGGACTCGACCTTGATCCCTCTTCGCCAGTGGCAGCCACAGCCAAAGACTTATACTTGTTCGAACATACTCTCTATTTTTTGATATTCTGGGTTGTCGTTCACATCGTTGTCAAAACGGGGATTCAAAGGTCAGCGAGGCGTCGATCATCTCCACGCAGCACTTAGTCCACAACAGATTCAGGTCGAATCCAAATGCTATCAAACCATAGGGGGCGAGTCCAGACCCCGCCGGCTCAGGATTCTGCCTGCAGTAAATTGCAGACATTCACTACGCTCAAGTGTCTCTTAGACTCAGATCAGGTCGGGTCAGTCTACTCTATGTCTAGGGACCCGAGCACAACTAGACATAGCCTAACATGGCCTAGACTCACCCGAACTGACTCAGTTCACGTGAGGCTAGGGAACCTTTAAACGCAGTGAATGCACACTTACGGAGGACTCCTGTGACGTCATGGCGATTGGTCCGCCTCCAACAGCGGGTAACTAAACTTGTCAATAGGTTACCCATGGCAACATCCACCCTCATAAAGACGTCGAGGAAGATTTTCGTGTCCCTCCAGTTGCGCCGGACGCATCATCCTCCATTTTTTTATCGGCTGGTCCGATCCCATTCATCGAGCCCGCCCTTCTCAATTATACGGCTGCCGTGCCTTTCATACATGAAATTCCCTCTCGCTGGTTTCTATGTCGCTCTCACTTCGTTTCAATTGTTCGCAATTCAGGCGATCGCGGTGTGGGTTATCTCGATCTATATTTCCCATTTCACTCACGCTCACTTAAGACCAACATGTACTGACCCTTCCGGAGGCGCATGCTCACTCCCCGACGCACAGGACATGTGTAAGTTTTCTTCATACGAGTACTACCAATGCACTCACCCCAGCGCATTCCTCTCTCGATCCAGTCACCAACCTGGCGAAGCAGGGTTGGGCAGTATATTTTATAGCACAACCACCAGTTGCCGATGTTTCGACACCGGCCGTGTCTGTTACATCTAGTTCGCTCGGTGTTTCCGCTTCTCTTGTAGCCGAAAAATTACCATCGGCCTCGCCCTCCTCCCTTAATGGATCTCAATTCCCTTCCTCTTCTTCATCCGGCGCCAACTCGACGTCTTCGGCCATGCCATCCTCTACGCCAACACTGCCGACATCTTCATCTGCAATCACAGCATCACCCTCAGCCTCTGGGGCAAGCCCAAACATGGCCGGACCAAAGCTCAAGGTAAATCGACATCGCGTCTCTGCGTCTACGAATTGATCATAACCGCAGATCCTTGGTATCATCCTCGCCGTCGTCAGCGGCCTCTTGATCGGCTCGAGCTTCGTCTTCAAGAAGAAGGGCCTGTTACGATCCCAAGCAGCGGGTACCGCTGGACAGGGTGTCGAGTATCTCAAATCTGTAAGCACCAATTGCTACTCTCCGTCCAATCTCTGATTCCAGATCATCAGCCGCTTTGGTGGTTGGGTATGAGCAGTGCGTAACGGCCCTTTTGTGTCGCCACTGTGTTCCTGAATTTGAGTCGAGTGATGATTTTGGGGGAACTGTGCAATTTCGCCGGCAAGAATATTCACTTACACGACCACGGCGCCCTCTGATGATCTTTGCAGCTTATGCATTCGTCGAAGCCATCGTGGTGACGCCGCTAGGTGCTCTATCCGTCGTCGTTTCTACCATCCTCTCTGCCATTTTCTTGAGGGAGAGACTCACCCTGATTGGGTCGTTGGGTTGCGGCCTGTGCATTGTGTGTCGACGTTTACTTTCGTCTGCTCACTCCAGAATTGAGCCAGTCATTATGGTAGCTTGGCGCGACAGTTATTGCTCTGAATGCCCCAGCGGAGGACACGGTCGGCCAGATCCTAGACTTCCAGAAACTTTTCGTATCAATTATTTTCCTGGTTTATCTGGGGATTGTGGTCGTCGCTAGCCTGGTGATAATCTTCGTCCTGGCTCCGCGGTACGGGAAAACAAACATGTTGTGGTACATCTTGGTGCGTATCATCCCTCTCGAATTCTGAACCAGGTACTTATTTACTGAAAATTAGGTCTGCAGCATGATTGGTGGGATAAGCGTCAGCGTTACCACCGGCCTAGGAGCCGCCATTGTGACGACAGCCAGCGGCGATAACCAGGTCAGTATGCTTACCTCGATTGACCGCACAAGGTTAATACGAAGCGTTCAGTTCAAGCACTGGTTCATCTATGTGTTGATCGTCGTGGTGCTTGGCACTCTAGGTCAGTTCTTCGAATTCGCGAGATCATCTGAAGGAACTTCACTCAGTGGTGGAGGTATATTATCTGAACGTCGCGCTGGCCCTATTCAACACTGGTGCGTTTCCCTCTGATGGGTCTTTCGCCGACTGATGGATCATTACGGTAGCCATTGGTGAGCTCTTCGGACTGTATATTCATACAAAGAACTAAATCCATGGGAAGTTACTCCAACATACTACGTGATATGTACCTGGGTTCTCCTCTTCATAAGGTGTACAACTCTGACGGTGTTTTGTTCAGTCACCTTCTTTTCCATTGTGACAACACTCGTTCTCTATCGCGGGTTGTCCGCTTCTATTCCTTCAATTATAACGCTCGTCTTGGCATTCCTCGTCATTTGTGTTGGGATAGTTCTTTTACAGATTTCGAAAAACGATCCGCAAGAGCTGGAAAAAGAACGGGAAAGACAGGAGCTGGAAAGACATTCGACTTTCCTAGCTTGGACACCAAGCGAGCTCTCCGCGGAAAAGGTGCTCAGCTATGTTCCTAGTATACACTCCTCTCCCAAGATCGAGCACGAGGCACGTCCCTATTTGGATCCCCTGGTGATGCGTCTCACGTTGACGATATAAGGCCGCCAATCCGAGTTCGACTACCCCTCAAGATCGCCTGATTAACGCTCCTCGGGCCAGTCTTGGTATGACATTAGCGGGGATTATTCAAGCGTGGCGGCATGGTGTCTCGGACTTGGACGAGTCCTCGTCAACGTCGGACGAGGTCGATCTGGGGGATCTGGCAATGCTGGATGATAAAGAGGACGACTCCGGTGCTGCTCATATTTCCGAAGCGGCGTGGAGAAGACCGGGGCGCAAAAGGATTTCGATAACTACACGTTGAATTACAACATGGAAGCGACATCCCCTCGATTTTGGAGGAGGAGGAGGATGTAATACCGCAGAAGTCCCAATAAGGAACAAGCATCGGGAAATTGTAAAATCTCTACAATCGCAAATACCATCCCCAGACCTTTGGGCGCGACAAACCGCTTAAGTAATAAGCAGGTAGCCAACATCATCCCCATACCCGGAACGAGACGGAAAGCAGAGGAAGATGTTGAAGAGAAGAAGTCGGTTAAATGGGGGAAGTGTGCTCCGCAGAAACACCCCCAGAATAAAAAGAACTTCAAAATTCATAGTGTATTCATGCTACGTAGCAGTACAACCAAAGGTGCAGACACAGATAACCTTAATCTCAAGTATTATTGTTCAGTGTTCACCCTTCAAAGGGTGACAGAGGAGGGGTGAATATGCAGTAAATACTCGCCGAAGACTGGCTTTGAATGCACGAAACATAAGTCATGTCGCCGAACACCGTTTGATCGCTGATCACGACGATGAGGATGGCCGGGAGATTCCGAGACTAATGCGGAAGGGTACAAATGAGTACAATGGACTAGGGGACAGTTATGAAAGAAATACTGACAGTGAGGATGGTTGGTGGAACTGGGGGCATGCCCAAGCCCCTCCAAGCCCAAGCCGCACAAGCCCGGCCCATCGGCTAACTCTGCAAGCGGAAGAAAGTGTTCGGAGACAAGGAATGATGCTCACACGCCGTCATCCCGATCAAAAACCCGGCACAGCTCTTGATCGCCGCCACCACTTTCCTCCAAATTGACGCATGCCGTCGTCATACATTGTATTCCATCCTAGAAGTACCGAATCCCAGGTTTATGCATCCCACCGGCTTATATTATGCAAGTGGCCCACTAAGGGCCTGATCGGGTGCCCCAGAATTCCGCCAGAATTTTTACAGAATCTGGTATGGACATAGATTTCATTCCTAAACCACCTTAGAAACTTCAATATGGTCATTCTATGAACATTTGAGCATCGGGAGAGGCACAAAAAATATGGTGCAAAATCTTACACAGATTCTGGGATGGTGCTACAGATTCTCAGTTCAGCTTCAGAATGTGTTGAATATTTTGAACCCTTGTGTTCGCCTCCCCTTTGTCACATCAATATTTGAGAACACACATATATTTCCCATTCTAGAACAGTTTAGGGACAAACAGCGTGGGAAATGGTCTGTAGAGGAGATTCTGGGAAGATTCTGAGGAAAAGATTCTGGGCACCCGATCAGGCCCTAAGGGGTCTCAGATAATAGATGTATTGTCTACAGAGCAATATGCAATGGCAACCTGGCACTGTGTTCATAGGTTCTGTTGTCTTCCGGAAATCTATGTGTCATATTTGTCTGCCTTTTTCTTCACTCTAATTCAGGATTTCAGGGTGGTGTGTGCAGCAAGCCCTGGATCGAAGAAAATCTCGACGAAACTCTGTCTTGGCCGCTCAATTCCCCCACATGAGCATCATTGAGTATGGTTGGGACATCTTGGGAGTCTGTATGTAAACACGCAACCCATGACCGACAAATACCGAGCAGTTATGGGCCGCCTTGCAGGAAGAGGGGAACGCGCTGGCTGGCGATGGACTACTTGAACAAGCGGCACGAGAGTATGCCGGGTTGCTGAACTGAAGAAGGCAAAAGGTCATCATACACCTTACAGAAGAAAAAGAAAAAAACTATACCGGGTGTGGCGGCCGAGTTGACGGCGAGGACCAAGCCCGAAGAGATCCATGAGACACACGAAGACGAGAAAATGCGCCTGCGCACGCTCTGTTGTTTGCGCCGGGAAAATCAGATTCACAATCAATACCCTCGATCCTGTCACCAGGGATTCGGCGTCGTGACCCGCTCCCCCAAAAAATAATCACTGGCGGTTTGCCACGCATGAAAAACATGCTGAGATCAAGATGACAGAAAGAGCTGGGGATACAGAGACAGGCCGGAAGGCACGCAGGCGGTTCGCGGACGAGAAGCAAAATGCAGCATTAATCAGCGCCAGAGAGCTTATGATTGGATTCGAAGCAACGTTCAAGGACTTGAAGTCACGATGGAATCCGGGTTTGAAACTTGAAAGACTGCGCCAGATTGCGTGCGTAGCCGGCTATGTGCTCAGATCCGGACTTCGGAGTGCGACTGAAATCTTGACGATCCTGACCTCGGGATGCTCACCGTCCCGTAGCGGCCGTAAATTCTTCGGGACCAGACGGCTACGACAAAAGTGGCCGTCTTCATCAATTTTTAGAGCCCGAGAGACGGGCAAAAAGACGGCCGGCCGTCTGGCGGCAAAATGCGGGGCGGGTTGTGTCGGCGATTTTTACTGCTGAGTGACGTGTGATTATGGGCTGGTGAATGGGGCCTGGAGTTGAATTAAGTCCCTCGATACTTAAGCAACATATAAACTCACCAAGAAGCCTAGATAAAATAAAAATTGTAGGTGGTACATCATCGTATGGTACCGCGACCTACCTTGAATGGAGGTCCAGTCCAACATTTTGAGTTCAAAAAAATAAGAGATGGCGGAGTAAGAAGAGGGTTTGGCCGTGTTCAATGACCGCCTTCCTTTGTTTCGCACCCTCCTCTTCCATCACTGTGCGAACCCTGGCTCCCCATCACGCCACCAGACGCTGCCAGACATGCCAGATTACATAAATCTGTTTTGCCGATGTGCCTACTTGGCAGATGTCTGTCAAGCCGTTGTTCCTTAAAACCGCTCATTCGTTTCTCACGACGGACCTCATTCCATGTGGAACTGTCAAGCGTGTTCCCTCCAAGGGGCTCCGCTTTCCTGAAAAATGTACCCGACGTCGATTTTTGTTTTTCAGAGGTCGAGGGTACCCCCTCCCCCCTCACAGCCACATGATGCCATCAAATTCCCATTTGGGGAAGACCCCTAACTTCTTCTATATGTGCTGCTTTACCCCCACACGACCCTTCCACACACTCTGTATGGTACTGACATCTAGGGAAATTACCACGGCACCTCCACCATGACTCTGGGTTCCCACTGTATATTTTTTGCGGCCTCAGGTAAGGTTTTCAGACCCGATGGCTCCTGCCTCAAGGTTTTCTGCAGGACACAGAGGTCAATTCAAGGTTTGAATAATCACAACAGGTTTTACCTACCTTGTGTCACAAGATGCTGAGCAAGCCGTCCAAAGATTTGGAGAGCCACCCGGGCACGGATGAAATTTGGGCTAGCCGTTGCAGGCGCATCAGGGAGAGTCCACAGCACCCTCAGCAGGTTGTACGCAAGGGATGCATCTTGATGATCAATTGGGTTCAGTAATGTATTGATCTGTTGTTGGCCGATACCGACGACTTGCAAGTGTTCGCTGACAATGTTGGGAGTGATGTGAAAGCCCCCAATATCAAGACCCATTGGGCGCGTGAGGAGTGATCACAAGGTTGTAATCATGTGCTGGATATCGCCGCGGGAACGAAACTCGTCCGGGTTGACTCGGAGATCCATTGATTCAAGAGAAAATTTTCAAGCACGAGAAATTGATTTGTCGTGGGAAGGACTGCGAATTCAACATCACCAAAGAATACCATGCTGGTTCTTCTGGTATGGAAACATCACCAAATGCGGCCAACATAGGCCAACATCTACCCAACTGTGCCTCAACCTTCTTATCCACTTTATTGAACCCCCAGTGGACTCCCTGTGTGCCCAGACTACTATAGAAACACTCAAACCCTCGCCGCAAAATAAGGTATAGATTTTTTTTTTCGAGACCGAGGGGACCCCCCCCCCCTCCCCCCAAATATGGAAATTTCCTATCTTGGTAGCCCCTTGGTTCCCTCACAGCTTACTTCCCCAAGCTTCTCCCTTCTTCCTCGACTGTCTCCCGCCACCATCATGGGCGACATCTGCAGCGGTATCTTGCCCATTATACAAAAGAAACCGACCACGGATGCAACTCCGAAGACTCGAGGATGCTCTGGTGTGATCTGCTCGTGATCCGTGGCCCGCCGGCTGATCTCGTGTTCTTTTCTGTTCTGTTCGTGTTCGGCAAACGCTTCGAGGACCTCTTCTTCTCTTCTTCTCCTCACCGCTCAGCGCGAGGATGTCTGTGTTGCCGCATCTCAACACTGAACAAGCTCGGGGTGGGTGGGGAGAGGGGCTCGAGAGAGTTTGACCCAATCTGTGGTTCTTGTCAACTCCACAAACCGGGAAATCGAAACATTCGAAAGATGCTCCCTCGGGCAAAGTCCAAAATGCCGCCGTACTTCGCATCTGATAACGAACTGTCAGCCAGTCGTCGTCGCAACAGTCTTCCGTGAACTTATTGGAATAACGCGGGATTCTACTTTTCCCTTTCCGGAAATCATTCTTGCCGACGGTCGTACAAACGGGCAAGAGTGCTTTGCGTAGATTCTCTATGTTCCGTTTCTTCTTCCTTTTTCCTGCGGACTGACGCGCCTAACTAATGATATTCCCATGTTGGTTCCCGCTGCCATCGAATGAAGCGCCCTCAGATTCTTGTCACTCCACCATATAAAGTTGGCGCCTCCTGTCCAACTAAATTCCAGCCTCACCATCACCCCCACTCCTTCCTAATGCTTCGCGCTCTCACTCTCATTCCTCTTCTTCTGCGTGTGCTTGCGCAGTCCGTCACCAACGATACCACCTCCCCGATATGGAACACACTCCCGCCCAACGGCACCGTTCCGGGAACCTCACAGTCCGTCTCGTACCAATGGATAGCGTTCGCCGCCGCCACCCAAAATGAGTGCTACTTTGTCAAGTCATCCTGCACTGCACTCATGTGATTTCATCCTCTACGCATGTACAACGTCTCGATGGAGTTGATGTTCGGTAGCGCGGAAGGTGGGTATATTACCGGGCTGTCTTGTCGCGAGCAACAGATTAATTCCTCGGCGCTGTTTCAACAGACAGTGGGGACGATGTGATGGATATAATGCGTATGAGGACCGCTTGGAATGCGTAGAGGGACTCTGATGAGATGCCCAGAAATACAAATGCAACAAAGCGGCTCGTTCAACTACTACTTCCGCCCCTCAGTCAGTTTGCCACATCCACCTTATATCATCAACGACACGAAACTGACTCCTCGCCTCAGACCCCGCCAGGAAACTACCACGTCCGGCTCAATGGCACGGTTTGGAGCCTGCAAGAAGCCACCCCCACCTCGATAAACGACCTCGTCCTCGACGCGCCGCTCTTCAACGCCACCACGCGCACACCCACGTTCAGCGTTGCCGCCGCCGCCTCCAGCGCGTTCCCCTGCGCGACGCCGGCGTTCACGCCGGTGCGCAGCCTGAGCGATCCCGCATACGCCCCCGTACGGGTGACTGGGCCGACGGAGGGCAGCGTCGTGCCGCTAGTGAGTACCTCCATCGCCGGAGGTGAGCAGACGTGGGACCATCTCATTGATGTGGGATTTATGCCGATGGACACCGACACGTATTATGACGTGCGTCGCCTTGCGTGCGGGCGAGGACCTGCGGACTGACCAAGCGACTACAGGGGCCGCTGCTGGTCTACGCACCCGTGGGTCTATCGTTGGAGCTCGTCAATAGCGACACGGGTGCCTCCGCGGGCGTCGTCCACGAGGCTCGTGCATTTTATTTCGAGGTCCTCGGGGCACACTGACGACGAGTGTAGAATTCCTTCACCTGGTCCGATGCCAATGGAGGTAATTTCATGGACGTCAGTAATTTCACGATTTCGCCAGGCGGATGGATGGTGAGTACACTCCAGTCTCTCATTGGAGAGTGGAAAATTTGACCATAGAACAGATCCGCGCGAATTACACCTGGATGACGGGCAAGATATCGACGCTCTCCAGTGTGTTCTACATCGCATCGGCGCTGCCGTGCGTAGGGATCGGGAATAGTACCACTCCTGGCTCAGCGAGTACTGGCACTGGCGCCAGTCCCACCAATAGTCCCACCGCACACGCTGGTGCCTCGGGGACACGGCGCCTCGTGCACTCGGCCGCCTGGGGATCGAATGTCTGGGTACTTGCCTTGGTCGTCGCATCGGCGATGAGGTTGTAGCTGAATAGAATGGGGCTCGCTCCTTTACCTCGCATTGTTTCCTTATTTATAGCTGTAACTTTGCTCATGTACGACTGCCTGAATTTGGCGCCCTGTGCAGTTCTTATCCAGTCCTCTTGTTCCTATTTTCCACGGGGATCCGCTGAAAAATCCGGGGCAGTGCGGGACCCAGCCCTGTTCGGAGTTAGCGGCCAGAACATTAATATTAATACGTGTTCTCGCCTGTCCGTCCCGTCGCGGGTTGGTCGGGGGTATCGAAGCGACGCGGAGAAGACGCCGGATATCGACGAGGGTTACGCTGCACCCTCATGATCTCTCCGGATCGGTGAGTATCACCCTTCCTCGCGCGCGTCCCCGCTGGGCTTGGATACTAGCGCCCAGCGTCCCGGGCCCGCTAGTCCCGCCCCCGTCTCGTCTGCACCTACGTCTCCCCCGATCCACGCGATGTAGAGCACTACCGCCGAGGATGGAAGGAGGATCCGCACCAATGATACACGTGCACGAACTGTCCGTGAGATATAAGCGACGGGGTAAGTGTTCGCCGTTCGCCGTTCGCGAGATGAGAAGGTCGGGAAGGCGGGGCGTGCGAGCGTACAGCCAAGGGAAAGGCGGACATAGGCAGGATACGGAGGACTAGATGCGCACCGTCATCGATGAGAATACGCCCAGGGGGAGCACGGGGATTGATCTTCCGCATCGGTATTGGCTCCACGATGAATGTCAATGGCGCTTAGACGGAGAGCGGAGGGGTGGGTGCGAGAACAAGGGCGCATCTTCGGCGCGGTAAGTACGGCGCGGCATTCTATCCTAGAGGAATGGCGTCGGCGACACGAGGAGAGGCGGCGATACGAAGGATGTACCTCGAGTATTGAGTGGCCTGTGGTACTCCAGACAGTGAGGGAGGGAGCTGCAAATGAGGGGATCCTCAGCTATGGATAATGGAGGGCGTACCGGCATCATCTCCATCACAGTCCTGCATGCGCGAATCCCGTCTGTAACACATATCCACCCGGGTACAACATGCGCTCGGTCGACATGAAAACCCACCGCGCCGCCGGGTGCGCGAGAGCAACGAGACCGGTGAGGGCAACTGACCACTGCTATGAGATCGGGTACTTCGATGCGGATACTTTATTCGCGCAGTTCGTAAATATCGGTCAGGGCAGGGTGTGCCTCCTAAAACGAATGAGTATGGACCGGGCGTGTGGGGGAGAAGGGGAGGGAGAAGGGCGCGCGGGAGATTTACATGATCTACCTCCACAGCCGCGACGCGCCAATGCGGAGCCTAGCGCAAAGAGCTGAAGGGAAGAAAGGAGAAAAGAAGAAGGACGCACCATTGACATTCCTCGCTGGCCAATCTACGACCACTCACCCTCATATATTCGTCAATACGACATTTAAACGCGCGACTGACAGTCCCATAGGCCGCGACTGTTGTCCAAACCCTGAAGCAATAGGAGCCAAGCATGAGCCGGGTAGTGGGTGGTGGATCGGAGCCGCCATGATCGTGGTGCAGAGCAAAGAGCGGTAGTAACGAAATACACGTACGGAAGTTGGACACGATCACATGATCACGGCCCCTATGCCATCTCCAACTGAAAGATCGCAGAGTCCATTAAATTTACACTGCATTTCCGATGATGTTGAAGGCCCGCATGATTGCGGCAGAGGGAAAACAATTGTGTTACCAAAGAACCCAACCATGTTCCCCTGGGCTCGATTCGAAGCGGCGACTCCGGATCCGGCTAACTTTTCAGGAGGAAATCATCCGCGTCTTCTCGGTATGCCTTCGATCATGAAGGTTATTCAATGTGGGAAGGTCAAACAATGAAACGACATCACCCACATGGGCTTGAATCGAACGAGCGAGGTTCCACTGGAATTCCGTTCAAATTCAACTAGCGAGTATGAGTGCATGGCCACCTGATACCGGGCCTTCTTGATATACTACGTGCTAGAACAGTAATGAATGGGGGAGAAAATCATTCAATTCTCAGCTTCGGTGAAAAAAATGTCCCCTTTGGGCTTCAACCAACTAATTATCCAAGTGAGGCGGGTCCCCGCCCTCGGATGTTGGTCGTATATTTTGAACTTGGGTCATGATAAATCTGATGCGCAAGTGAGTAAAAAAATATACAATGACAATGATAAAGGCCAGGGCTCGATGTGAACGAGCAAGTTCCTGCTGGTGTCTCCTCCAGCGGAGTGTGAGCGGGGAATCCCCCCACTGCCGGGTCTTCCTATCATAAGTACCTGCTAACATGGCCAGAACTGAGAACAGAAGGCGACTCGAGTTGGCAAGGGTTTGATCTCGTCCTAGTGCGGAATTTATAACCATCTATTATGGATCTCAATGTCAGAGATAATTTGGTCTTTACAGTGTAGTAGGGTTCCTTGGATAATTCATTTGTTAAGCCATGCACACTTGTCCTGGGCACAATTCCTCTTGCACGCAACATTCCACTGTGCAACTCGTATGAATCAAAAGAGGAAAAATCCGACCCTGACCAAACGTACTGTATAAGAGGCGGAAGCTCGGCGCAGGCGGCACTTGTTGTGTGCGTCCTTTCTATGTCTGTTGCAATTAAAAATTCTTCTCTGGTTGGACTTTCGACTCTGAGGCCTTTGTAGCTGCCATATTCTCAATGTCCAGGGCTTGCCGGAGTGGTCTACCTGTTAGATTGCCGCGCGTCAACACTGAAGAAGGTTGGGGTGAGGGAGTCGAGAGGTCGTCTGTTCAAACGCCGGCAAGCCCTTTTTTATTTCTTTTGGATTTTGGATTTCAACACGTCAGTAGTAATCCTGTCTAGGTATATATTATTCTCTTCGCTCTAGATTTGTTGCGATCGAGTAGGTATGTATCGCTGCGCAACCGAAAAACGATTCGTCGATTTCGCACGTGATCCGAATCTGCGGGCACGACCGGAGCAAGAAGAGAGCTCAGTGCGGGCTGTTCAGAGTCCAGAAGTCATACCAACGGCTTGTTTTCCTCGGAGCACCGACGAATGAAAGGGATAAACGCCGCCCTGCCTCAAATGGGTGCATTCCTTCACCCCACGCCGTAATGACAGTCAGTAGAAGGCGGCATCAGAAATTGAGGGACTTCCAGCGCAGACGGGAACTTCCGGTCTTTGTCTAAGTATTTATTGCTCTTACCAGTGCGAGAGCTCGCTCGCAGTGAGATACATATATAGTGCCCAACCCGAAATTGGACGCGGGCTGGGCCGTAAGCCTCGTCTGAAAGTTGAATCAACCTTCCCATGTATCATTCAAGAAGGGGCCAACATGGCGCGGTGGGGCACGGTGCGCGTCTGCTTGAAATGCAGCTTCTCATATCTGGGCATGCCCACAGAAGACCCCGTTCGAGCCAGGGCTGGGCCGTTCTCGTATTCTGAAACACTTTTTACCGTTGTTTCAAGGCAGCGAGGGATACTATTATTATTACCGTTGTGCGCTCCGGAAGGATGCAGTGTAAATCAACTGAGGTGCAGATCGATGGGGGTCATCTACACTCGCAGTTCCATTGGAAGGATGCTTTTGTTTGTACACACACCACCAAATGGAAAACTAGGTGAGGGGACTTGATGTAAGTGCGGACGTATTGAATTCAGAAGTGTATCACAGACCTTCGCTGGGTCCACTGGCAGCAAAACCCCTTCCCGGGATAATTTCGTCATTTTCTCGGAAGTTGTCCAACATGATACATATATTCCGTAACCTTGCCCCCGCACTGGTACATATGCCTAATAAATAGCGAGATAGTATGAAGCATAGTAGGGTATGTTGAAAGGTATGTTTGGGAGTGATGCGGAGGTAAATCAAGCCCAAATGTTGTGTCGGAATAAAAAGCAAAGAATAAAATCAAAGAGAAATAAGCTATAAACATCGAAGGAAGGACAATCAGTTAGCTCTCAGAGTATGCAGGAGGCGCCGTAGTGAATATCTCTGCTTGTATGGGCACCGACTTCCCACGGCGTGGATGTAACAGGGGTGAGAAGCCTGGAGTTCATTTTGACCTCCTTAGAGGATATAGCCGAAGATTTCAACAAAGTTAGAGGCTTGCGAGAACAAGCTGTAAGGAAACTGTGCCGTAATAATCACCTATGTGGCTTTCAGCATGTTATCGGAATGATCCTCGTGCTTCAAATGCCATTAACCATTTCTCAAATGATTGCTTTATGTACTGCATGATATACCCAAGGACAACTTTGAGGTCTTACCACCTTCTCATCTCTAGAGTGTATGTGCTTTTCCGCCATTGCCCATGTTTGTCTTGCTCACTTTTTCTCACCTTCTCATCTCTAAACCCATATCCTCGGAAACACCATTCAGTCAAAACTTCACCAAACCACTTGAAATAAATCGTAATATGGGGTATTTACACCGTCTGATTCTACTCCCAAAGCTTATTTTGTACTAAATGGTATCATGAAATAGGCAAAAGATGTCATTAAGCATTTTCGAGTTTAATCATCATATATTGGCCAATCTTTTGACTCAAAACTGTTGTGTGCTTTTCCCCCATTGTCCATGTTTGTCTTGATCACTTCTTGCCCTCTTGTAGTGCGTGCTTTCTCCCCATCACCCATCACCCATGTTTGTCTTGCTCACTTTTTCTTGCCTTCTCGTCTCTAGGACGTGTGTGCTTTTCCTCCATCGCCCATGTTTGTCTTACTCACTTTTTCTTGCCTTCTCACCTCTAGGAAGTGTGTGCTTTGCCTTCCTTTTTTACCCTCAGCTTCATTCATTTCCAATTTCCACCTCTTATCCCTATACTTCCATTCCCTTCATTAACACCCCCATCATGTTTTCTGCTTGAAGCCTTACAGAAAGATTTGGAATAGGGGCCTTCTTGAAGCATGGGTCAGATTGTGGATTTGGATGACAGATTCAACCTCAAGATAAACCACTGAAAACAAAACCCTACCACCATCCCACATGCGTTGGGCAATGAAAATATATAGTCAAGTTAATTTAGCCACATGCCTGCTACATTGAATGCTTCGCCATCTATCCCTCTGGATGAAAGCACCATCTCCTACTTCTGCTAATATTGATCTCTAATCTCTTTTTCAAAAAAAAAAAAAAAAGAAAAAGAAAAAGAAAAAGAGCCTTGCAAAGTCTCAAGTAGAAATTGATGCACTTCTCATTGCAGTGCTCTGAGTCGGATGTTGGCTTTTGGGACGGAGATGACATTCACCTCAGTATGGGGCTGTGATATATCACCTTGTTCTGCTAGAACAAAAGTCGTGATATATCCAACGTTTTAGCTTAGAAGTATCACAGCACGTATAAGAAAACAGACATCAATGGGATTTGAACACAAAAGCTCCCGGTTACACCACAAAATAAGGAGGTAATACACAATCCAAGTAGGCAATAGAGACAACAGGGAAGGATGACATGATGGGATCATATACCATGAAGCAGAAATCATTCTTACACTTGGCCCCGCCTCAGGCACAGGGTTAGGTTAGGTTGGTTAGTGGTCAGAGCCTAGAGGTTAGAAGTCAGTTGGTTAGTAGGATTCAGGTATATATAATTTTGTTGTTGTAGAGCTTTTGATGGTTAGATAGTAAACGTTAGTTCTGGTTAGTTAGGTTTAGAAACACCCTCAAAACAGAGAATAAGCACGTAAGAACACTTTCGAAGACCCAGGGTAGCTTCCCTGCCCTGGGCCTGGGTATTAGCAAATCCCGGGTAAGGTAAGGGCACCTTACCCTAGCTGGGACACAAAAATGATTTTATACCTGTGATCTGGCAAAGTGTTAGGATGTTATGCTTCATTGACTTCCTGTATTCCGGTGCTCGGCGGTTTGATCCTCCCTTTTGCTTCCTTTCCAGCCGTTTATTTTGCGCAATATATTGTTTGGACGTTGTTCTAAGCTAGAACGCTGGACATATATATCACTGCTTTGTTCTAATTAGAACAGAGGTGATATATCAAAACACCATATACACCTGTGACATTGTCATACACCGACTGGATGGCTAATGTCAGCTGCACTGCGCTGTCAGTGATGCTCGCACTCTAACCTTATCGGGAGACAGGCTTCAGACAGACCGACACCACAATTTCATAAAGAGGTAGAAATAGAATAATAACCCAATGAGCAAACTAAAACAAAATTCGGAAACAATTTGTCGAATGTACGTACATTCAAGATCAAAAAACAAAATGGTAGTGGACCAGAAAATGTGCAAGTATGATAGCAAAGCAAGAGCTGTGGGTGTCAAACAGTGGCTAAATCCCTAGTAATATCGATCATTGTAAAACTAATCTCGCGCCCACTTACTGTCCATTTTCCGCACACTCCCGGCCACCTACGCGACCGCCTCCCGCCACGGCCGACCTTTTTGATTGCGCTCCCATACCGCGCCCCTGTCAGCCCCAAACATACCGCGCTCGCCACCAGACGCGTTCACGCGACGCGTTTGTTTGGCGCTGTGTGCCGATATCCCCTGGCCGGATCAGCGCGTGCGCTGTCAAGCCTGTCATCCGAGTCTCTTCAGTCGACGACTCGCGCCCAGTGCGTCCAGCCCCACCCGACCCATGCCCCACTAGTACTGCCCCCGCCTCACCCTTTGATTTGGATTCCCGCGATCCATTTATGGCCGTAGTCTCCTCGCAGCCAAATCCCCTAATCGCTCTCCCAGTCTCCCACACGTCGCCTAGCCGTCTTGCAATACTCTTACCTCGCCTCAGTTGCCTCGAGCCCCGCGACACCGTTCTGCTCTTCTCGTCCTGCCCGACTCCTTTTTGTCCTCGTGCACTTGATCTACCCCCACTCACCGGAATTTCTGGGTCGGTGCAGACCGGCGTGTTCCCGAGCTCTGGACGATTCCCGTTTGCCAAGGTTTCTCCCTTCTTTGCTCTTTCCTTTTTCTCTTTTACCTTAGCGAGCGTGCACGCTAACGACACCTTCCTCTTTTTCGGTCCATCTTCCGCTCACGCCGCAAACCTGCGCAGGTTGGTGTGCTTCTCGTCGTCATCGCCCTATTCTAGAATGTGGAAAATCTGCGAGGCTGCAGTGTTGTTGACGCGATGGATTCATACTGTCTGAGGTGCGTTTCCTCCGGTTCCCTTCTCGTATCCTGTCCCCTTCCCATCCTCCTCTCCCTCTTCGCCATTTCGCTCCCCTGCATACATTACTGACGATCCCATCAGCAATCTACCGTGCACGGGTGTCCCACTCTACATGTGTACCACACGCGCAGCCATCTGCACCTCTGAGAGCAGTGCGATAAGGGTTAGATACCCGCCGTCGGCACGGCGCGACGATCTAGCGCATGGCGACCACGCCATCTCACACAAGCAACACCGTCGACGGCGCCGTACGAGCACAAACATGTACCTCTGTTCTTCGCTTGCGACCAGCACCTTCGCGCCTTTGCGCATCCTTTTTTCACACATCTTCGCCCGACTTCAGCATTACCCTAGCTGCCTAGTCCGACGATCCAATGCCCGAGCCCCCCCGACATGACCCGCACGCCTCACCCTTTTCAGTGCCATCGCTACCAAGCGCCAACGCTGCCTTCGCTCCCACCTGTTCCCGGGCCACCTCATCACTTTCCGGCGGGCGTATTGGTTCCGTCGCTACCTTACCCCGCTCCTCCCTTGCCCATGGACGACTCCCCTCGCACACGTGATTATTCTGCCCGGCTGCGAGCTCGCGCCACCGCGTCGGCCCGGAGCGACTCGTCTAGCGCCGCATCAGCTACCGCGACGGCGCGTGGAGATGGGGCACGGGTGAATCTGGAGCGTCCATCGATGGTCTCGGTTTCCATTTACTTGGACTCTGGCTCGCCTCTCGCTCAATTTTTCATATAAGCCGCTCACTCCCTACCACTTTCCCAGTTACCGCTGTCAAATTTATTGCCCTTCCGTTGCATTACAGATATGTATGTGCTCTGGCCTCTATATTAGGCAAGATAAGCGGTATGGCATTGACGGCCAATATTTCGAATACTTCACGGCTATGTAGTACCCGAGCGCGAGCGAAACACAGTGTTCGATGAAAAGCTAAAAACGCTCGCAGACTCCAAGCTGCTTCGTTGGTGTACTAGGCGACGTAGAAGTCTGCACTCTCCGGGCACCCCGACCTTCTCAAACCCGTGATCTCCTTTATTGCCTCGACGCGTCGCTTTAGATGAGTAACTGAGTTTCCATTATTACTTCTACTTTTTCTCTTATACAATACCTTACTTATAAATATCCTGCAGCTTCATTAGGCACAATACGTACCGTCTCATCTCATCTCTAGTTATCCTCCCGCTCTCCACTTGTCAACCTGAGATCCAAAAGCTTCCCTCCTCGCTAGCTCCTTTTCTTCTCATTCTTTCAACATGTCTTATTATTCAACCCGGCCTCGTTCTCTCACAAATCCCAGAGGAGTAATCCTAGAGCACTTTATGTACTGCCATGTAGCTATTTAGCCAGGTACGGTAACAAATAAAACTCCAGTTCCCGTTCCAGTCAAAAATACCGTTGTTATATGATTCATGTCAACCATACCTCAAGATTGGGACCAGTTCGACGACTCTTCCCATCTCATATCCCCTCCCCTTAAAAAAAAGAAAAAAATCGCGATTCGATCCGTCCAGCAGGTGACCGCCGCGCATGGGAAAAATCATCTCACGTTCCGAACACTCATTCACACGAGGAAAACCGGTGACATATGATTCAGTGATTTATTTGGTCCGAGATACACTACTGCCAGACACCGAGCGGGAGGCGGACGACAGCGCGGCGCTCGGAGGCCAGAAGCTCACTCATGGCAATGTAGTATGCGATGAACGCTCCGATAATGAGGAAGACGCCGCCGGCCTTGGTCACCCTGGGGCAACACATTTATTCATGGAGAGAGAAAGTGGGGATGGACGCGGCAACGCACATGAAGCTCTGGGTGAACTGCCCGGCAGAGAGGCACGCGAGAGCGACGCAAAAGGACGACAGAAGCAATGTGTACGCGGCGTTCGCACGGATGACGAGAAGCCTGATGAGTCGATGGTCATTGGGACACATGGCAGAGACTAAATCTCACAGGAAGAATAATGTCACCATGCACCAGGCGATGATATAGATGCCCAGTGTGTTCGCTAACTCCGTGGGGTCGCTGTATGCTGCTATAATACCGGACGCAGGGATGTATATCGTTCCGTAGGACATCCAGAAGGAGCCGTACGAGGCGAAAACTGGGAGACGGGTGGGTGGGCGGAACCAAAAGCAGGAACGGTACGCACCAGTCGCACCAAAAGCGTTGCCGCGTGGGAATTCCCACATGCTCGCGACGACTTGGGTGAGGCCGCCTGAGAAGATGGCCATGCCCACCACGACGTTGGGAACCGTGATGCTCCGCGCCTGAACAGTATACAGAGAGAGTACAAATGTCGTCGTTGCGAACGCGAACAGGCCCCTGGGGGTGCCAAATTCAGCTAATTATCTCCTGGAGCCAAGTGAACCCACATAGGCGCCGGATTGGCGATCCCGGACCTGTATGCTGCGCCTTCTGAGGTAGATATCACAGCGCCTTGCTCGACATCAGGTCTCAGGTGGTCGATCGTCGATACACGGCCTTTTTTGGAGGTCGGTGAGGCCATTGGAGTTGGTGTGGGTCAAGTGTGGGTGTATGCAAGTCTCAGCCTTATATGCTGATTCTGACCCTGTGAGTGTGAAACTCGACCATCCGCGAGGCCAGAATAACTCACGGTCTCCAAAAATAAATGGAGCGGCGCTCTCATGGCCTGGGACAGGAGGAAAGATACTGTTACAGAAGAGCGGGCGGCGACTTCGACCATCCCAACACATGAAAGTCCTACTCTTTATAAAATTCCGGTGTCTGTCTGTCTGTCCGTCTGAAGCCTTTTTAAACGCCGCAATCTCCGTGCGTCTGGCATCGACTACCAAACATTCTTCTGAAGTTAGAAGGCGTATATTCTAATGTTTATTCCGCTAGGCAACTCAGATCAATGCAGGAAAGCTCAAGTAAATTCAAGTCGACTCAAATGGAGTCTAGCCTCCAGTCAGAAAGAATACTGGCAGTTCAAAAGAGGTTGCCGATCCGGCCACCGATGTCGGCTCTAATTCGGGAGTAATGCCGCATTCGCCACTGCCGCACAATCCACGCCTTCAAATATACTTCGGTCGTGGGTTCCTCCTTCTGGGCCAGGAAAAAATGCCCCGACTGCCGCGGCACTGCCGCGCCCATCCCAAATTATGACTAAACACAAAATCGGTGTTCCTTCTCACTAAATCGGGTTTCTGGAGTGTAGAAATGCTCACTAATGACTTGAGATCTGTCAATGGAGTGCTACTGGTCGATATCATGATAGTTGGCATGTGTGTTTTGCACTGAGTCCCATTTGAAATGCCCCAGATTGTGATTGGATTGTGACCACCATAAGTTATGGTGAGTGGAACACGTATCCTCATAATTCAAGTAGTTTTGAAGGTATCAAAACCTCTACTCACTTGGAGTTCAGCGCAGCACACCCCTCAAAATGCGTGGCAGCGCCGCGTCAATACCGCGGCAGTGCGTGTTAGTGCGCGTCAATGCACGTCAGTGCTGCAGCAACACCGCGTCAGTGTCGTGGCACTCAATTATGTATTCACATGCTCAAGATCAAGCTTTCAGTGAGTAAATTTTGTTTTTGTAGGATGAACTGAGACCGAGCCATGAATTTTGGATCGTTGTAAATCTTACGATGGCATTCGTTCACGTTGGTGTAATTTCGGTTTCCAAAATCTGACAGGATCCTTATCGTTCGGGCACCAAATGAATCAATTTCAATTTCGGTGGAAGCTTCCAGGATACAAGCCGTGTGGAGTGTTGAGTTCCTTTGAGACCAGTGACGACCATGCAAAGGCTGGGGCGGTCGCATCAGCTTGAGTGTCACGTCGCAGCATTGGCAGTTCTGCTCGGTATACGGTGGGATCCCCCATCTCACTTTACAGTTATACCAGTGGATTGCCTGTGCACAAATTCAGCTGCGCAACACATTAGGGCTGCTCAATTTATGTGTCGTTCACGTCGTTCCCACAATATTTGTTCGAAATAAATAAAGAATTCAAACTCCGCCGCACGCTGAGCTGGCAGCACCATGCCCGACACCAACCCGACCGCGCCTGTCAACGACGAGGGCCCGAGGGCGCTGTCCCCCGTTGGCCTCGCAGGCTCAATCCAGGAAGACGAAGTGCGCTCGTTTATGGCTTTCACTCCAACTCGAAGGAGGACAACATGGGGTGAGGCAAATCGGCCGTTGGTGGGGTACCGAGTGGGCGAGCAGGTGCCTGCGACCTGCTAAGATTTACATTCACTGTTGGTACGTGTACACCCTTCCTGCCTGCTCCCTATTTGATTTATGCACTGGGTCCTCCTTAGCTGGCCGCGCATACGGGAGGACGAGGAGAGGAAGGTTTGTCAGCCTATCTCCTGAGCCTCTTTTCTTTCATTGCTGCCCCTCCTCATCCTCTCCTCCCTCAAGCCTCACCAGACCATATCAGTCCCACTCTGTCCGTCTGTCTCACGCATTATGATTCCCCGGTGCAGCCTCCCCTTTCTGATGATACCCGCTTCGTCCCCATCCCTGCGCTCTCGAGTAGCGGAAAAACACGGTCCCTGCACTCGCGCGCATGCAGCGCTAGAGGGAGGTTGGGCATGCTTTGGTTCTGATAGGGTGCTGCCCGCAAGTGGTTTCCTCTTCGTCCTACCTGAAGTTACCTCTGGCATGGATATCCTCAGCCATATGTATTTAGATTTCTTGTACATTCACCAAGCATTCACTGTAGAAGTCCAATGAAAATTATTGCTCAGCGGAGTTTGAATTATCTATTTATTTCGAAGTGAACGACGTGAACGACCCATAAATTGAGCAGCCCTATTCATTCACAGACAAGACATCCATTCTATGCTGATGGCACCGCGTCAATTAACCGGACGGCCGCAGCAATACTCAACAGACAATCTGGCTGGTGTTACCGATAGTGTAAGAAGCCGGGTGTATCCAGTCCCAACTAACCTCACCTCTCCCAGTTGTTCCTTGATTTCAACCCTGGGGGCATTTTTTGCTTGATCGCCTCGGCAGCTTAGCATGTCAGTGCCGCGCTGCTGCCGCAGCACTCCAAGTCATATTCCTTACCATATTTCTGTCGACTTATGTTTGATATCACAATGGCCCAGCATTCCCATTGAGGACTCCTTCACACTCACTCTTTCTTCCTACTGTGTGAAGCAATACCTTGTTACTCAATGTTGGCTGATGAGGTGGCCACCCTTTGGTTCAACATTTCTTTTACCTGAACTGATTAGACCCGGGCAGTGCCCGAGCAATACCTTTCAAATTGTTCAGCCCTAATATTGTTGATGGCTATCCTGGACTCTATTGTCAATTTCGTTGCTTTGTAGTTGCTGCTGTTTTCACAATTCCCAACATTTTCAGAACCTGGGTGACATTCAGTCGCAAAATTTCCATCAGTGCACTGTGAAAATATACGCATCAACTTTTGGGCAATGTTATCGTCAGAAAGGTAGTAAGACAAGTGAATCTCCCAACTCTGCAGTCAGAATCCCACAAGTACCTACAATGGGTAGGGGTGTCGTTCCCGCAGCCGGCGCACGAGACGTCCACCAATGTTAACGCGAATACCAGTCCAGCTGTGAGCACGCACCAAGTTACGCCTCACACAGCAACACGTCGAGCCCAGCGGGGCCGTCCGCGAATTACAGCGCAAGATCGACGAATTACCCTAGCACCTCCAATACCTCCTTCCTGACAAATCCTTACAACCCGACATTCAACACCATACGCAAGCACGCCCCATTCGACATCCAGCGGCACCTCGGTTCACAGAACCCGCGCGCTGGGCCTGATGCCCCTGCGCCCTCCATACGCCGACGGATCTCTGTACGAGTGGGATTCGCAGAGTGGGTAGACTACGGATGAGGAGCGGTGCGTATTTCGCTTGCTCTTTGCATCCATCAAACTGCGTCCATCCGCCCCGAATCCGTTCCGTTTCTCACCCTTCCTGCTTACCACCGTCGCGCTTCCCCAATCGCACCTCCACCTCCCTCTCTTTATCCATTCGAGTTTCTTTGCATGGTTTCGACTTTCGACTTTTGACGAGCTTACCGACGATTTCTCTGCCTTTCTTTCATATTCGGTCTTCATCTTGGTTCTTCGTCCAACTTTTCCGTTGCATGGATGCGATTTCCGACCTCCATCGACATCCTCTTCGCTCGCTGGACGCACTGCTTCCGATTCGATTCGACCTCCACCTTCCACCGGACGATTTTCCTCCGCCCTCAATCCTACAACTCGATTTTGCTCGTCCGCCCCTAGGATCTGCTGCTCCGGAACCTCGGGTTGGTTGCGATGGATGGTACACGTACTGCTGGTCCACTCGGCGGCTGTATTGCGGCAAGTTAGTTGGATTGCTGGTGACACCGACCACGGTGACACTGGTGCTGTTCGCGCCACCAAACGATTGGAACGACTCCGATTCCGACTGCGCCTACACCTCCGGTTCCCCGGACCCGCGCCCGCGCTCCCCCCGGCATGTTGCCCATTGAATGATCTTACAATTGTCATCGATCTTACTGCGTACCTCGTCCCCTTTCACATCGACACCACGCTACGTGGGGCTCTACCACCTATTCACCTCGTACCTTCCCTTGCCGACTTCCCTGCTCCTCATGTCACGCTCCCTCTATCTACCTGCCCCCCTCGCCCCGACCTCCACTTTCCATGGAGTGTATAACTCTCATGCTCATCACCATCTTTTGTAAATGTCTACCCAGACGGTTGGGGAGAGACGGGAGCAACATGAGAGATGTGGGTGGAAGGATGAGCAGGAAGCGGCGGGTGTGCGAGACACAGCAGCGGGAGAAGATGTGCTTGGATTTGAATCGCCTTTGAAATACATGCGTCTCGTGCGGAAGAGGAACTGAAAAAACTCTTATATCTGGAACACTGCTTGGTTAGCTTGGTTACAGCAATGCGGACTGGGGCGGGTAAGCTGTGCTCCACTCTGTTCGAGGCTTCATCTTCCCTTTCGTGCACACTCATTTCGCTACGCTTTGCGGGAACTTCTGTGTATCCGTTATCCGCTGCTGATATGCCGTTCGCTCACTTCATTTCCATTCCATTCCATTCGATCTCTCTAGGTATTGCTTCCTCTCTCTGCCGCGATCGTAGTTATCCATCTATGCGCAACGTACCCACATAGAGTATACGTAGGGTAACCAGCCTGTGCTGGTTACCTCGCTGGTTACCCCCGCGTAGCATAGCCGAGGTAACCACCGGAATATACGTGTTTACCCTCTGGTGATCGGAAAACCGGCTCCGAGGGTACCGGTGGCACTGCCGATCATTGTTGGCGGGAATCAGCAGGGTGTTCCCACGGTTCGCTGTCCTCAAGAAACTGTTCAAACACCTTAATTGCCAGAAAATCCCATTCATTATGGGTATACCTAATGTATACTGGAGTTATCTGGTCTTCTGTGGGCAAACATGAATTTATTTAGCCCATACATTGGGTGAAAATGGTAAATTTTAGGCTTACAGTGTTACATCGTGTTGAATCGAATCGACTGTTTTTTCGAACTTGTATTGGGGAGGGAGTGATTCCGATCAGAGGATAGATGCTTAATGCAGATATTTGAGCCAATCCCTCCACCATAAAAGCTGAGTGTGTGTGAGAAGAAGCTCAACCACTCATCACGAAAGTCGGTGAATATTGTTGTTTCTGGGACCACCGTTGATTGAAAATCGCTGTGAGAGGGTCAGTACATCTCTTTTAATCAATTACGTGATGTCTTGGGACTGGAAATTCGCTTGGAATTACTGTGTACTTTGTGTAACCCGTAATGAATGTTTTATGTAATGACTTGTTACACATGGTGGTAGTACCTCTGTCTGGCCGTATTGGTAGCCAAATGAGAAGAACAATATTTAGAACACTATTTGAAAGGTGATGCGAAAAATTCGCATTATTTTTCGCATCACGGTGATGCGAAAAATTCGCATTTTACACTACCCATTCCTTTCAGTCAAAAATCCACTGCGCTCCATTGATTGGATTGGCACGAATAAACCCCATTCTGTCTACTCATAATTTACATTCTTCCCGAAGGGTCATTTAAATCCCACCTCAAATATAGTGTAAGTATTGGGATGAGCTCTCTGTAAAACATGTTTTCAGCAAATAAGTGCTGTAACTCGGGTTTATTGTCCACTACAGAATGTTTCTCCTGGCTGTGTGCTGCCCTGCATCAATATTACTTTGTAAGAGATAAAAACCACTACAGTGAATTTGTTTCGAACTTTGGATGGAATAAGAGGCCTCAGAGTACATGCGAAACCTTTCAAATAGTGTTCTAAATATTGTTCTTCTCATTTGGCTACCAATACGGCCAGACAGAGGTACTACCACCATGTGTAACAAGTCATTACATAAAACATTCATTACGGGTTACACAAAGTACACAGTAATTCCAAGCGAATTTCCAGTCCCAAGACATCACGTAATTGATTAAAAGAGATGTACTGACCCTCTCACAGCGATTTTCAATCAACGGTGGTCCCAGAAACAACAATATTCACCGACTTTCGTGATGAGTGGTTGAGCTTCTTCTCACACACACTCAGCTTTTATGGTGGAGGGATTGGCTCAAATATCTGCATTAAGCATCTATCCTCTGATCGGAATCACTCCCTCCCCAATACAAGTTCAAAAAAACAGTCGATTCGATTCAACACGATGTAACACTGTAAGCCTAAAATTTACCATTTTCACCCAATGTATGGGCTAAATAAATTCATGTTTGCCCACAGAAGACCAGATAACTCCAGTATACATTAGGTATACCCATAATGAATGGGATTTTCTGGCAATTAAGGTGTTTGAACAGTTTCTTGAGGACAGCGAACCGTGGGAACACCCTGCTGATTCCCGCCAACAATGATCGGCAGTGCCACCGGTACCCTCGGAGCCGGTTTTCCGATCACCAGAGGGTAAACACGTATATTCCGGTGGTTACCTCGGCTATGCTACGCGGGGGTAACCAGCGAGGTAACCAGCGCAGGCTGGTTACCCTACGTATACTCTATATACTACATCCTGCACCCACGCTCACACCGGACACTTGTTGTATGTCTGTATCACTGGACCTTTTTTATCGCAAAGTATTATTCGGTTTAGCACCGAGGTCGAGGTGCAAGGATTACACTGCAATCGGTGGTGGGCGATCGTGATTTTGGTTACTTTCTGCGCTTGCAGTTCGTGTCTCGTGATCATGATCATGTTCTTGCTGTGTCATGATCAGGTCTTGGATGTGGTGGATCTAGGTCTCCACGGTTTGTCATCGAGGTTAAACTCTACCGAGCTCTCTGGATGTCGTAAATCCATAATGGGAAAACCGACATCATCTTAACCGACTGTAACCGACACCAAGATCAAAATAACATCATAGCACATAGCCGAATCATAGCCGATGACCTCTTCGCCTAACATGTCTTAATCGTTGTGGCAGCCGCGACGATGCCATCCTCGACTCGCAGCCTGGGAATAATCCGACGTCAGAGGGATTCAGATGAGGTGGTTGGGCTTGGCAGTGCCTTCGCCGCCCTCATTGGGAGTGCTGAAATGCAGATGTTATTTCTCTCTGGGTCAATGCCCTGGCTTATGTCCGTCCAGATGCAATTTAATTTAATTTTCTTGAGGTGGGGTGTACGAGTCAAGTACAAGTTGTGCACGAGTTCAGATTGAACTTCCTGTGGCTGCGAACTGGTAGGCGAGATAGGGCTTGATGTCGGATTCATATTCATGATGAGGGCAATGTTGGGATTGGCTGAGAGATCTTGGTTTTGATGGGCTCGAGCTAAGATATTATGAATATCATGTGCCAGAAAGGCCTTGATTTTATGCAGCACAAGTTGAGACCTCAACCACAAACCACAAACAATGATAGCGAAACCTGAGCATACCACCGAAACCTTCGAGCTGACATAATTGCGACCAGTCCTGGATCTGCGACCTCGAACCGAAACCACAAACCATGTAAAAACCATGAACCATAACCACAATCTGGTGTTTAAACCACGACCTCAGCACAGGATTCCAAACCGAGGAATACTTTGCGAAAAAAACTTTTATAGAATCAAGAGAGGAAAATCGAACCCTGACCAAACGTACTGTATAAGGGGCGGAAGCTCGGCGCAGGTGGTACTTGTTGTGTGCATCCTTTCTCTGTTGCAATAAAAAATTATTGTCTAGTTGGACTTTCCACTCGGAAACCATTGTGGCTGCCATATTTTCAAGGTCGCGCGCTTGCTGGAGTGGTCTACCTGTTAGATTGCCGCGTGTCAACACTGAAGAAGGTTGGGATGAGGGAGTCGAGAGGTCGTCCGTTCAAACCCCGGCAAGCTCTTTTTATTTCTCTTCCCGAAGGCGATTTTGGATTTTGGATCTCAACACGTCAGTAGTAATCCCGTCTAGGTATGTATTATTCTCGTCAGATTTGTTGCTATCGATTGTATGTATGTATCGCTGCGCAACTGAAACTCGATTTGGCACGTGATCCGAATCTGCAGGCACGAGGCGTAACTCCCCGAGCAAGAAGAAGAGGGCTCGGTGCGGGGCTGTTCGGAGTCCAGCAGCCATACCAACCACTTTTTTTCTCGGAGCACCGACGAATGAAAGGGATAACGCCGCCCTGCCTCAAATGGGTGCATTCCTTCCCCACGCCGTAATTACAGTCAGTATAAGGCGGCACCAGAAATTGAGGGACTTCCAGCGGGGACGGGAACCTCTGGTCTTTGTGTAAGTATTTATTGCTCTTACCAATGCGGGAGCTCGCTCGTAGTGAGTATCTGGGTTGCAGTGAGATACATATATATGGTGCCCACCCCGAAATTGTGCGCCACCGACCCGCAGGATTGGAAGAAGGCCCGGCACAGGAACGGTCTGCTCGAAGGCTGCCGGGAAGACGCAGGCTGGGCCGTAAGCCTCGTCTGAAAGTTGAATCAACCTTCCCATGTATCATTCAAGGAGGGGCCTCAACATGGCCCAGTGCGGCACGGTGCGCGTCTGCTTTAAATGGAGCTTCTCATCTCTGAGCATGCCTACAGAAGATCCCGTTCGAGCCGGGACTGGGCCGTTCTCGTATCCTGAAACACTTTTTACCGTTGTTTGAAGGCACCGAGGGATATTATTATTATTACTGCTGTTGTAAGCTGAGATGGATATTCTTTTTTTTCGACTCCGAATGTTCGGCGATCGAATTAGAATCGTAACCAGTCTGCCGCGGCAAGTTGAGGTACTGCAAGCAGTTTGTCGCTGGCAGACTGGTACAACTCGGGCCAAACAATTGGCCCGCGGGAGGAGTTTGAAATTTTTGAGTGGTGCCGATCACTCCAATCGAGTTGCCATCAATTCCCGATTCAACTTCTAGATTTCTTGCACAATCAGGATACAGCTCAAAAAAAATTCTGAAGAGACAAAAATGTAGCCATTACTTTTCAGACAAGACCTTTAACTTGAGCCCAGGAAAAATAACCAGATTTCAGGCCGGAATAGACGAGAAGAAAAATTTTTAAACTCCGCGCGCGGGCCAATTGTTTGGCCCGAGTTGTACCGGTCTGCCAGCGGCAAACTGCTTGCAGTACCTCAACTTGCCGCGGCAGACTGGTTACGAGTCTACGATCGAATATCTCGGGCGGCAGTTTGATCCTATTGTTGCGAATTGATTTCAATGTTGCATTCGCTGGCAAACCAATCTGGCTCTCAGCTACTCGTCAGTTGTGCGCTCCGGAAGGATGCAGTGTAAATCAACTGCTGAGCTGCAAACCGATGGGGGTCATACTGCCGCACGCAGCGCCGCTTCCCCCCATCGCCTGCTTCACTCCCGTACCCCGGCGCACCCGTCTGCAGCCCGCTCCTTGCCATCCTCGCTCGTCGGCTGTGTCGCCGCCATCGCCCGCGTCACCCTCGCAGCCCTCCGCTGTGTCCCATCGCTACCAAGCGCCAACGCTGCCTTCACTCTCACCTGTGCGCACCTCATCACTTCCCGGCGTGCGCATTGTGTCGGAAAAACCCGCCGAAGCAGATAAGAATTGATAAGGACTGATAAGGCCGTAAGGCAACGGCCTCCTTATCAGGTTCTTATTATGTGAGACAATCTAGTAATGAAGCCAGGTCCTTATAATGTGAGCAGACTTACAAGGCATTATACGGTGAGTAGCCATTACAAGGACTTGTAAGGAGAGGGGTCATTTCTAATGAAAAATCCATTTTTGAAGCCGACGTACTCACATTTGGACCTAATGGCTACTTAACATTTTTCTATTGACTTGTTACTTACGATTTTTACTGACTTAATTAACTAAAGGCTACCGGAAAAGGATGATTTACATACAAGGGGATCGAACCAGCGACCTCGCGCGAACGTAGTAATACAAGAAGAAGTGATAAAAGCAACTACACTAAGGGACCGATAGTATATGTGGTTGGCCGTTCCATTTATGCAGTAGCTGAGGTTGGCCCAGGAAATAAACACACCGCCTCTCCCACTTCATCGGGTGGTTGCGTCATCCTTGTGGAAAATAAAGTATTGCAAGGGTATATAACTTTAGGAAAATGCCGTGAGACACGCACCCGAGCCGGATTTGCTGGGCAGTGCCCAAATTGGGTGGTGCAGGAATTAAAACTGACCATGAGGCCTAGGTGTGGATTCATATGTGCAGGCCGCAGCTGTGAAAGTGAGGAAGGGGAAAAATGGACAAGATACTAAAGAAAGCCACTATCCAGAACCGGGCAGAACTCGAATTGAAGAGGTAAGATTGCAAAAGGTCAGAAATATGAAAATTTTCGTTTTATTTAAATCCCTCGACCCCACTTGAATCGCATCCAGAACCTGTCGCTGGACAGATGCAACGGATGATGATGCGCAGCTGCGCACAGATGGCATGCTCGACTGTGGCGGCACTCCACGCACCGCCACTTGCAGTCCTTCACCTGCACACCCGGCGTGGAAAACTCTATCCGCGCCGGGACCGCGGGCAACGAGTCCAACGTGTTAGCAGATAAATTTCGAGGTGGGACTTGCGCGGAATTCCGCAGAGGAGCCCGGAATGAAAAATCGGGGTGAGCTGCAATTCAAGTGTCCCGTTAGCGTTGCGCCGACGAAATTGAAGTCAGAGTCTGGGAACGCATCTGGATCAACTCGAGAACTTAGACATGAGTCGGTGGCACCTGAAATGAGAGGTAAGCACCATAAATGTGAAGAGATAAGCTTACGGTCCCAAATTCACATTTCCAGAGAATCCGGGACAGCGTTGCAGCGAGGCACCTGGGGCCACACGGAACCATCCCAACACATTAGCAGATGCCCACGACACATTTCCCCGAGTATCCCTGACTCACAGCGAATTCAGCGGAAGAAACCCGAAACCTCTGACCCAAAAATCCGAGGTGGTCCTCAAATGTTGCGTTAACGCTGCACCGGTGCGGGCTTCCTAGCGAGTCGGTCGCGCACTGGGAGAGCCGAGGACACGGTGGGATGAGGTTTGTGGAGGTGGTGTGTACGGAGGTAAGTGCCTGGTAAAGAGGGAGAGTTAGCAAGAAATCAGTGTGCACTTTGTGTGCGCACCCAGATCATGAGAGGGCGCCAGGGCGCGTTGCTGGGATGGTAGGGGAGAGGTGAGTGTGATAATCTTGGCAAGCAAAGGGGGAAGGACCTTACAGGGGGGTTATTTCATATTTGGTGAATTTCGGGGAGGAGCCTGGAGAAGGGTGCAAATCTGCACTTGAAGTTACAAGATATTCGGAGGCGTTAGTAGGCGGATTTATAATGAAAATGAAGACTTGCCTTGGCAGAATTCGGCAGGAAATCAGCGCAATGGCGCCGGAGGGAAATACCTGTGAACACGGACTGTTTCCGAAAAATGACTGCCCATGCTCGCTGTACTCACTGAAATCGCAAAGAGGCTCATGGGCGGAGTCGTTGAGACGTTAATGAAGAGGTGAGTGTGGAAGTCCGGATGAGGCAAGATGGAGGGAGCGTAACGGGCGAAAATTCGCATTTTGAGAAATTTGGTGGACAGGCTTGAAGAATGGCGCAGATGCAGATGCACACCTGATGGACAGAGAGCTGTTCACAAACTTTATTGGTCGTACTTTGAATGAAACCAAAGACTTACCTGGATGGAATCAGGCGGCGTTGCCGCACGAAGCTCCGGTGACCGAAATTGGATCTAAAATTCAAAGGTTGGTCTCCCGCAACTCCTGTTGAAGAGATGCCTTGAATTTATGTCGATTGGGCTTCCGTGTAGTTACAAAAAGCTGTGGGCACCCGCTGAAGCGACGGCTCTGAGCCTTGAGCAAAGTAATTGCACTAGATGTCAAAGAATGAGTTTCCAAAAACAAACAAAAACAGTAAAGACTGCAGTACCGACCTTTGGATCGGTGGGGGAGCGTAAACTGAGTCCCTCTAGATGGAAAGAAGAGCTGGTAAGTGAAAACGGACCAAGATAAGGAAATTTGACTTGCCTGCAAAAAGTCGGCTGGCTTTGTGGGATTTGCAGTTCAAAGCTGATTTGGGAACTGGAGAACGGTGTATCACATTAGAAGGGCATAGTTATATGAAAACTGGAAGTACTTACAGGACTTTCGGACTCCGAGAGCCGGATTAATGTATGGTTGTTGGCTGGAGTAAGGCGACTCGGATGAGATGGATTGAAGAACAGAGTGCTCGAAATCAAATGGCAGCAAAATGCATTGCTATCTAACACAAGGACAACATTACAGCCAGCAGTTCGTACTGACCTGGAGCGGATTGCATAGGTAGGCTGCAAAACATCAATTCAAGCTCCTCTCCGCAGTCAAGTCCGGGCCGTACCTCGGCGCTACCTTGGGGCGTGCCCTTGGACGCTGTTGGCGACGGCTGTTGCTGGACAGACGTGGCAGGTGATATACTCGACCTCAGCGAAATCACCGCCTCCATCTTTCCATCGTCCCCACCGCACCGCCCCTGGCTTGCCGCCACGTGCATTCACCTGCGCCCTGCCATAAATAAGAGATAAGAAGAGAGGGACACACCTGTACCTCTTGCCCGTCCCCGACGGGCTTCGCGAGTGCGTGCACGGCGGGCACAGAGGTGTGGTTTGCGTGGCGAGCCCTTGAGGAGCGGCAGGGATTGGAGGAACTGTGGGGAGGAAGGGGTTAGCCAGAGAAAGAGCGAAAAGAGGGAAGAGACAAAGGTTGCCTGCGGGGCGAGAGGGTAAATGGCCTGCGGCGCCCTAGAGATGCATGCCGTGAACGCTACCCTCGAGAACCCAACAGCGCTCCCATAGAGATATATGGTGGCGGCGCCCGAAGGGAGACATACACGTGAGGATGCTCATAAAGACGAATGCCGTGCGGCGCTACGGCGGCCCCTCACTCGCTCCGCTCGTTCGGTCGGACAATTCCTCCACCACTCCCCTTACCCCATGGGGATGCAGAACAATGGTGAGTAGTACACAGTACACGATGGGTGCGTCGTGCCGATGGACGACGGCGACGACGGAGGTGGGATCCGTTGCTTCTCCAGGGCTGGTGTCGAAATCCTTGTTGCTCGGGTCTGCGAAGAGGCTCCCAGGTCTCACATAAGTATCTGGCCAGATAAATGAGCAACAAAACCATGTGGATAGGACGTACACAAAGTACGCGGCATTGAATCATATCCGAGAGTCGGGAGCCAGTGACTCTTGCTCGTGCGAACTGCCAGAGAATTGAGGGAAGGTTGAGACCCTGGAGGATCCTGAAGCATCCTTGATTTCGTGCACAACGACTGCAAGGAATGGAAGTGAAGCGCTGTGAGGCTTTGAAGGAATGCGACAAGCCCGACAATCCCGAACGGCGAGAGATGGCGAGGGTGGGATTCACGGCGCTGAACAACGTGTTAGAGGGCAGCCGTGGTCAAGAAAAAGCCTGTACTATTGCATAAACCACGTCGGGAGAGAGTGCGGAAGCAGGTGGAGAAGGGCGCTTTTTCGGCGGATTTTGCCGCCTAATAATGGCGAGCCTCGGCCGTATAAGCGCCATATAAGGCCGCCGGCTTGCTTACAAGCGCCTTATTATGTCATTATAAGGCCGCGGGCTTATAAGGCTATTTTTATTTTTCCGACATGGTTCCGTCGCTATCTTTACCCCGCCATCTTTACCCCGCTCCTCCCTTGCCCGTGGGCGACTCGCCTCGCGCACGTGATTATTCTCCCCAGCTGCGAGCTCGCGCCACCGCGTCGGCCCGGAGCGACTCGTCTAGCGCCGCATCAGCTACGGGCACGGGTGCATCTGGAGAGTCCGACGACGGTCCATTTACTTGGACTCTTGCTCGCCTCTTGCTCAATTTTTCATATAAGCCGCTCACTCCCTACCACTTTCCCAGTTACCACTGTCAAATTTATTGCCCTTCCGTTGTATTACAGGCATGTATGTACTCTGGCCTCTATATTAGGCAAGATAAGCGGTATGGCATTGACGGCCAATATTTCGAATAATTCACGGCTAGGTAGTACCCGAGCGCGAGCGAAACATAGTGTTCGATGAAAAGCTGAAAACGCTCGCAGACTGGGGAAAGTTACGAGGGAGAGCATGTGAGCACGCGGCCAACAAATGATTTCACGCACTGCCTAAAAACGATGCGCCCAGAGTGTTGGGGAACTTGTGGCTCGGGCGGCGCGATCAGTGAAGGTGGAATTGATAGATGTGTGGAGAACGCACCGGATAGAGATTGGGGGCCGTTGCTCAAGGCTGTCGCCTGAAGCGTTGTGGAATTAGAATTGGGAGGAAAGCCGTATCGGCAAGGCCGGAGAAGCGAGGAGTAGATGGTAGGGAAGGATACGGGAGTTATGCGATGAGCGACGCAATGGTGTGGAAATTTCGGGACAGGAAAAGGCCGCGGTGGTGCGAAAATAGCACAAAGGAGAGGAATATGAAAGAATGACACACGGTTGAGTTCGCGACGCTGTGTGCGTTGCGGCACGGCAGGTTGTCAGCGCACTGGGGAGCGGGTCTCTGGAGAGGAGGGAAGGTGTATGTATGGGGAGAGGAGAGGATACGGAGCAGCTCGCGTATTTTGGACGACCGGCGCAGATTACTGTTCAGAAACTGTAGCGCGCTGTCCCGTAGTGACGTGATGCCGACCTAAGGAAGGTAAGTATGATAATGATTGACTTGGAGTGGTTAGAGGGTGGATGTCGTGAAGGACAGAGATGATAATGAGATGAAACTCACCATCCCCACGCAATTAATGTATCCGCAATTAATGTATCCGCCGGCGAATAGGTAAGGAATCCAGCTATCATGTCCAGGAGCTGAGACTGCATTCCGCTCATGGTCGTTCGGAAGAAAAAAAAATTGATCACCGGCTCGGAGATCCGGGCCGCAAACAATGTTTGTTGATGCGTGCCTGCATCGTCACTGCTTTCTCTTTCCATCCCCATTGGACGGCACACGCTGCTCTCCGTTTGAAACCCGTCTCCGCAAGTTTATTCGGAGTCAGGAACACGCCGCAAACTGGCGTGCGTTTCTATAAAATCAATTCACTGGTCTTCTTTCCAGCCTATCGTTTGTTTTCGGACCTGGATTGCGCATCTGCCATCTGCTCTTCAGAAATGATATCGTTCAAGGATCCTTGTCAGTTGAGGTGGCAAGCCAATCAATTTCGTCCAGACGAAATCTTGCCTCTCAGCTTTAATGGATACCAACACCAGTTTCTCATAGCCCGCATGTCTGCAGATACCCGCCACGTTCTCGGTCAAGGAGCTCCTGATATAGGTTCAAGATCAGTGTCTCTCCGCGACACAAGTCAAACTTGATACTCATTGCAATCAATGACTGACAGGCATTCCCATTCCAACTAATTCTGCTACGGCATCCTTGCCTCCCTAAATTCCACTGCCGCGGTACGTAGCGGTAATCACCCGCAAGTCGCGAACCAGCGGGGTCCGTTTGACTTCCTCCCTACGCATTAGCCCTTGACCATCTCGCACGAACTCAAGAGTCCTGACCACCACACGAGTTCTCTGTTGCCGCATCTCTCTCTCTCTTAACAATCCAAGTCTTTCGAACTCTGTCATCTGTCAGCATACACTGGCGCGCCGGCGTCGCTAGGCAAATGGCCTCAGCGCTAAAGCACGCCGTTGACAGCCTGGACATCCATAAGTAAGACGCCTCCAGATTCCCTTGGCATTTCCCTCGCCCACCCATGCCAGTGGGTCGCGGCTCCTCACATTCGCGCCTCTCTCCCCTGCCTCCTGAGAATGTTCCCCCACCTCCCGTATCATCTCTCCCACCGCCTAATCCGCCAGGTGCTTCCCCGCCTCCACCGCTACCTGTGCGTCAGACCACGGTCGGAGCCCCAGTTGTCATGATGCCGACCTATATTGCGCCGTATGATGGCTATACATCGGCGCATACAATTCTACCCCAGGATGGTGCATATGCCGTTCCTCCGCAGGGAGGTTTTGCACCGACACAATCGCAGATGGTCCAGGAGACACCACATATTCCTCCACCTCCCGCATCATTTTTCCTGCCACCGCCGCCTAACCATTCCCCGCCTCCGCCGCTGCCCTCGCGTCAGACCTCCATCGTAACATCACCTGTCGCGGTCACAACGTCGCTCATTCCACCGCGCGATGCCGTTTCATCGGCGCATACCATTTCACCTCATGACGGCACATATGCCGCTCCTCCGCAACACGGTTTTGCGCCAGTACAATTGAAGACGGCCCAGGAGACTCAGGCACCACAGACAGTGTACTCAGGCGCATGCAGTATTCCACCGCAGCGCCTTGAAACGTCTTCCCAAGCGCAGAGGCAGCCGTCTGAGGTGATGCAGGTGCAAACCTTGCCGCTGAGGAATGATGGGGTTCAGGTCCAGACTACAGCACAACGCGATGATGGGGTCTTCGCATGCACGATCACACCACCGAATAGCGGTGTCTCTCAACAGCAAACGGGTAGCACAACTTCCGCAGCGCCCGACGTCCTCGGGTGGGGGCATTTCTTCGCAGAAGACATGAGTCCGACTCCGGTGTTTACGCACTTGATGGACGCAATCTTCACGTACCTCGACACGAAATGCGCAGGGACCCTAACGCCTGAGATATACTCTCGCTTCCTCATTAACCAGGGATATGTAAGACAGGAAAATACGTGTGCGTCTACCTATACATAATATAAACACTGACTCAATGCTGACGAGGAATCTACTTAACAAGGGAGCACCAACCTCGTCCCCTCCCTCGGGCAAACCAAAGAGGAGACGGCCGACGCCGCACTGAGACGCTCTTTCGATCTCTTCAGCATTGAATACACCCCCGGCCACCGCCCGCGAAAAACCACTCCCTACGCAGCCGACTCGGATTCCGTCGTTAAACGCCAGCTCAAATCCTTTGGCTCCACTGTAACGCGCGCGATCAAACCCTCCGTAGTCTGTGGGATAATGCCCCTCCTCACGCGGAAGGGCTTCATCGACATCACTGCCATCGAGGCACTTTGCAACCCCACAAGGCACTTTGGGAACCTCGTGCGTATTCTCAAGATGTACGATCTTCCTGGGATGCGCACGTGGGGAGACCTCCCCCGAGGTGTGCTTCCGGAGCAGGCGGACGAGAAGATGTTGGCGCGGGTGGCGCAGGTGCAGGCGCTTGCGAAAGAGCAGGGCCAGTTCCGGCAGGCGGCAGTGTATGCGAAAAGCAATGCGCAGGGTGCGGTCAGCTATGCGAGGGATAAGATAAACAAGATCGACAAGCAGGATGTGGTGAATGCTGCCGGTGCGATTGGGGGGATAATTCTGATTGGCACTCCGCTTCCTACGCCGACCCTGTAATTAGTTATAATTCAAATAATTTTGAATTTGTGTACGACTGGAATCCCTTTCGTGCGTACCGGCGGGTGGACGAGATACGGGTGAAGAAACGAATGAAGTGGTGGGACATGTTGCACGGTCAGAAAAGGAGGTCAGAAAATGTAGCGCGGTGTGCTGTAGTAACGCAATGCCGAGCTAAAGAAGGTAAGATGATCTCTGATGATGACGGACTGGCAGTGGGTGGAATTCCAGGTGGATACAGCGTGGAGGGTGCGGCCTCAACAAGATGTTGCGATATGGAGATCGTGTTCCGAGTGAGTGTGTGCAGTGTGCACCATGTTGGACGGCATGGTAGAAAACCACGACGGGCCGAGTCGGAGCGATGAAGAGGCGACATGGACATATCAGCGCTCGACTCCACGCGAACCGGGAAAACAAGGACGTAACCGCCCGCAGGGACATTCGTGCGGCGCGGGCATGCATTGAGGCGGAAAGGTACGAGGTGAGGTCTCCGCATGACGGTACGCCACAGACGAAAACGCCGATACGAACCGTGCGCGCCCGAGGCGGACGGGTATGTTCTTCGCAGCATCGTGGATAGCAAGAGCAGTGCGGATCAACGTGAAGATAAAAGTGCACGCGTAAAGAAAATCAGGAAAGAGGAAGTCTACGTTCAGTGGAGTGAATTTTCAATGTGGACGGCGTCAGCAGGCGGGAGCGACGCGTGTTGGGTGACCAGGATAAAAGGATGGCTAACAAGATGGCAGGATTGCTATCGAATTGAGGCACCTGAGCGGGGGACACGATTTAGAGGAAGTAATAAGTAGAGGAAGTGCAAAGGAGTGGGCTACGGGGTATATCGGCTCAATGTGCTGTGCAGAATAATCATTTGTGGCGACACTGATTGAAGTGATGAATAGGCAGGGATTGGATACAGAGATTGGGGTTGGAAAGCGGCAGACACGAGCAACACGTTTCATTGAGCAGAAAAGGAGGCGCCGAGTCGTGCGAAGTGAAGGAATAAATGCACTGGGATGTGGAGTGACGACCAGCGTGGCGAGAAAGCACCATTCGGGGCCTGCATCTGCATTGTAACGGGGCTACTTTGTCCAGGACGTGAAAGGGTGATGCGGTAATGATTTGCGATTCTGAAGATCTCGATTCTCAGTCACCCGAGTATGCAAGGAGTTCTGGCACGCACATTGTCAAGCCACTGATAAACCATTTCATCGGAAACCCCGGAAACCCGCCTTGCACGTTTCTGCATTCCTGGGTCAGACGTTGAAACGAGTGGCCAAACCCAAGTTCTCGCACATGAATTCTCGCAAGTACACTGTCCGGGATCCTTGCCGGAACTGCGTCAAAAGGAGTCCTCCCCCTCACTGGGGCATCCACACTCGCTGAGGCATCCGCCTTGCGTTTCCGAGTCAACGGGAGGTCACTGGTGGCGATGATAAGTGAGTGAATTCACGCATAGCGGAACAAATGACGCGACGCACCCAGGTACGAGCTTCACCGCGGGATGGCGCATTCCGGCAGTGCCGCTCACCAATACATCCGCTTCAGTTTTCGGGGGAGGCACGCGCACCACTGCGGTAGCACGCTGGGACTGAGCCCTTGCGGCACTGGGTGCATTTGCGTCGTGTTTCACTGTCGCCGAATCACTGCTGGTGCTGGTAGGTCAGGCACTAATCGACGAAATGAGGACGTACGTGGCAACCTGCCCCGACGGAGCCTCCGCAAGGCGCTCTGCGCCGGCGAGACTCGCCGACGCGTCCGCCTCGTGTTCCACCGCATCATCGCTGGCGCAAAGTCACTGTCGATTCACGGATAGTGAACACAATATGCCACGTACCTGGTTCCGTTATCATCCTCCGCCTGACCGTCCCCCACGCAACGAAGAAGGCCTCGCGCTGCATCCGCGGCGCTAGATATCACCTTCGCTTGTTCCGCAGTGATCTTGCGCTCGGCGGCAAGCGCAGCTTCAGCCTTCCTCCTCCCGGCCGCATTCTCCCCATGAGCTGCTTGCGCAGCTCCTCCCGCTCCTCGCGCAAGGCCGTTATTTCTTGCGCCTGCTTCTCCGCGCGGGCAAGGCTATCGGCGGATTCTCGTCGAGCCTGGTTGAGCGCGTGTTGTATGAGCGTGAGCGGGTCTGCGGCGTCCATGCCGGCGCAGCGCGATGATGGAAGTAATTAAGGAGAAAGCAGCGTGGAGGGCCGATCCGATCAGATGCAATTGATCGACACTGCCACCTCACTTCTGCTCCCGACCGCGCTCATCGTCTCCTTAGTCCGTCAACGACTGGCGTAAGTCGACCGGTGTTTCCACCCCGCCTCTGTCCATCGACCCCCAGTTGACGCCGCCCACTCTGAGTCGACACTGTTCTTTCCCTGATTCATGTCTGTCTCTGCATACTCTCCAAATACGTTCTACCACATCAATGAGACGGCAGGTGCAACTGTTCTGCAAATTCGGACCCGCTCGTAACGATCCATTATTCCAACTACTCATCGTGCCGTCCTGCCTGTGCCTGGTTCCTTTCAGTACTAGGACCTCCTCTTCATAACCCGCGAGATTAACCGGGCGGTTGGCCAAAGATCGGGCAACACCGGTGCGTTATTATGCTTCCCTTCTACGAATTCCTCTCGTTCCCTCTACGACACGCGGGTACACTATTGCCGGGATATTTTACGCGCCGCCTCTTCACCCCGTGAACGAGATATATTTCTCGTGGGATCCGCCCCAATGTGGTGCGGCTCGCACAAGATGCGTTCGCGCCTGAGCCGTACTCTGTCCATACGTCCTCATCCTGCGCGAGAACTTTCACCTCCCCATTTACGTCCGCCAGCTCCAATTGGTTCTATCCGGTTTCGCTGCATCCCCAGACGAACTAATTTCCGCCATCTTCTCGCCGGCTGCGGACAGCCATTCTCCGGCCTCCTGCACTTTCTCTGCCCTCGGCCGAATCATCTTCCTCGTACACCAGTAGTGCGTAATTCCATGTCATTTGCTCTACTTCCCATTAGAAATGCTGTGCATTCGATTCCAAGTCTCCACCGTGGCGCCGTCCTTTCTCTCAGTGAGTCCACTTTTGTTTGTATGGGAGTGATGTTACTCACGACCGCGGCGGTCCGTCCCCATCCACCGCTGATTCCATTTGATTTTCAGTCTATGATGGGCGGCCAGTCTCGTGCGCTGACAGATATCACAGGTGGGATGGCGAAGTGCTGTCCTCTTTTTGAGACCTTCCTGGCGTCCTGGCGTCCACACTCCCGTGCCGATCCAATCTTCAGCTTTCCACCCACCCTGCCCGTCGGATCCCGGATACAATCTGCGTCTCCCAGGACATCGTCCGTGTGTGCGTATTCATACGCCAATGGTGTTTTTTTTCACTATTTGCCTCTTTCATTGCTCCAGCGCCGTCTTACTCCTCCTCAGGATACTTGCCGTCGCCTTCACAACATCCCAGTCTTTCTACTACTCATGCTGCACCCGTCCCACCCAACGCAATTCCCGCAATCCTCAGCACGGCTCGAAGGACTTGTCTCAAATTTGGTTAGGTTCAGAATCAAATACGGCGTGTTTCGCACGGCGGGTGTTCAGTTTTCATCTCCACGGGACTGCCCACTTGGTCGGTCCGGGTTGATCCCAATCAGTTTTGTTTTCGGACTAAATACACTACGGTAATGATTTTAATTTTAAACGGGCTGTGGTCAATTTCCGACCGGTGCGGTGATCATCCCTAGGGAAATCGTGTATGCAGATTACTCAGGGCATCGGCACCCAGGACGAAGGTGATTTACCACTGCATTACGTCACAGAAGTACTTGGGCGTTTGGAATCCCTGCATGCCCGGACAAGGGGAGGCAATAAAATCCATGTCAGTTCAGCACACAATTCAAACAAGGGGAAAAAGGAAAACTGGCCTGAATCAAGCTGCCAACTCCGCTGTATTTGACCAAGACATGGTATAGACGAAGGTCAATGACAAGTGGCCAGCACTCAGATTCCAGATTCATCGAACTACATGAGGGAAATCACAAGGCGTAGACGCAAGAAACAAGGAAAGCCAAATTGCAGAAACAAATCAAATGGTAGCCTTTTTCTCAACACGGAGCAACCAGTTCCCGCCAAGTGGATCAGGAGTCCACGCCATCTTCGTCACTTCGTTACTTTGCATAGCGTTGTGGATCTTCATCACTTTTGATGGCAATGTGAAAGTTCGTGACTTTGATGCTATTCTGTGAAAGCTCGTTTGTATTCCTGACTTGTCAAGCGGCGACTCTCCGGCACGTCACGGAGTGATGGGAATCAGCAGGTTGCCGAAAGGGCCGGTTAGGTTTGGGTTAGCGGGTTAGTGGTTAGGAGGTCAGCAGTTCGGGTTAGGAGATTAGGGTTAGGAGATTAGGGTTAGTGGTTAGTGGTTAGCTGTTAGGGGTTAGGGTTAGGGGGTTAGCATTAGGGAGAGGGATCTATGAAAAAACCCACCCCGGCTTGCGTGAAGGATTATGGCCGGAATTCCGAGTCTTTGGAGATGCTAAGTTAAACTGACGAAGTTTCTCAGAAACGAGGCAATGCTACGAACTTTCACAAATTCCCATCAAAGTTACAAAGTTTCACAATGCTAAGTGAAGTAACAAAGTGACGAAGGTGGGTATGACTCAGTGGATCAGGGCTTTGAACCGACCTGTCCTCACCAGTGACACCGCGAGGTGAATTCTATTTTACGGTATTAATGGGTCTCTTTCTTCTACCTTCATAAACTACATGTCTCTCCATTGCCTAATATGCCTCGGGGTTTTGCATCTTTCACCCGACAGTGCTGAATGTTCTGCAAATCTCTCTCAAGGGACCCACATCGGACACTGCCAGTCCACGGTTTCGTCCGGTAGCAGCGCTGGCTACATCCCCACAGCAGCGGGCGCTGGGATTTGAAACAACCCGCTGCAAGCTATATGCCCTGTTCGTGCACGGATGAGACTGTGTGTAAATGAAGATACAGGTAGGGGCGCACACGATATGGCAGTGGAGTGTGGGAGCGGGGATTGCGAGAATCCAGTTAAGGAGGGACATAAAATTTGGATGGAGTAGAGAATCACCAAGTCACCGAATTGCAATGTCCAGAATAAAGAATCCAAAGTAGGCGGCCAAAGTAGAAGTGATTAAATTTACAATCTCTGAGAACCAGTAGCAAGTGAAAAAGCGGGGGCAAGTACCTGTTGAGGGAATTTTTTTGCGGCCTTGAAGCGTCCACGGCCTTTTACTTAGAAGCACGGTTGCAAAGAAAAATGAAATACAATAAATTTCAGTAAATTGTGGAGCAGGACACAGACTGTAGCCGTCACACCCAGGATGGGAAACTTTCAACGTTGCTAAAAAGACCTGGGAAAAGAATTTGTATTTGTAGTTTGATAAATCTTCATTGATTTAGCGAGATTCAATCAAGCCAGAAAGGATTCCAGACACATGTAGAATTAGTAATGCTTTAATGCTTTTCAGCTTGATTGATTTGTATCCTGTTCACCATGTAAGAAAGGTGTCTGAAAAGAACATCAGTTAGGTGCTGAATGAACCATAATTGATTTTTGGGGTATCAATGGTGCACAAAAGCACATTGTAAAAAAAATGTTTTAACCTCGCCTAAAAGGTGTCAGGAAACAATAAGGGATTTTTTCCATTGGCCTGATTTCCCGATGAATCAAGCCGAAAAGCACTACCAATTCTAGGTGTGTCTGGAATCCTTTCAAGCTTGATTGAATCTTACTAAATATCCTTCCAATTCTTTTTGTCCAGTCTTTGTATACTTTCATGTGATCAAACCACTGCATTAGAACAGCCTTTCTGACTATATACATTTCCCAATTCAATGTTGAATGGCCAACTTACTATGCAATCTCCTTCATGCGCTACAAAATGCGCAATTTCATAGTGTTCTTGAGGTGATTGCTCATCTTGATTAATTGGAAGGATGAAGGTAGTCTATAAGTATCTTCAAAAAAAATAAATTAGCCATCACATTGCATGTAAGTTCAAATTTTGTTTGATTCAGCCACTAAATTATGCCAGAAAACTGTTTCATTCAATTCCTGCACCAGATTCTGTCTCAAACACTGCAATCGCATCATTATATCCACTTGAGACTAGAATTCTACAGCACATACACCAATTTGTGATTGCAGTGGACTAGGATCGAACATTTCACAAAGAATAGTACACAGTACTCAAGGTCATAAAGCGGCTCATACATGGATTAACCCAGTTATTTGCTTCAGTATTGATTTTGATTATCTTCATGTCTATGCAGCGTGTTGTAAGGGCTGCTGGGAAGGGTACGAAATGGGAGTATCCCTCTATTTTAACAAGGAATGCAGTATTACTGTAAACCTTTTCCTGCAGCTTCAAATTCCGAGCTTCCCAAATACTAAAATTCACAAAATCTAGTGTCAAACTTTATCTGAGGGGCCACATTCCTCTGATTTAAATGCATTTGATATATGAAACTTCAAAACCTCCCTTCCTTAGCCTAGCAATTCCGTACACTCGAGAATCAAGTGGGAATTGCTTTTTTGTTGAGACATACATGGGAGAGTCGATACATACAGTAGATGGATGCATGTACTGAGTAGAATTGTTTGGCAAAATGTAATGAATAATACCCAAACTGCATGAAGTGGTTGCAAGGTGAAATGAGCTCAAAGGAGGTAATGAATTGCCTTTTTTGGAGCAGGGAGGTGAATATTGTTGATGATCAGTGGCTGTGCTTCATCTCAAAATGGCGGTTGGAGGCAAGTTGCGAGTGGTTGGAGACACAAAACAAAACATGTTGCTAAGGACAGGACAATCAATCCTGTGTAATAACATGGTTGAAAATATTTGCCTTCAGCTACAACCAAGGTTTCATGGGGATAAAATATTATTGAGCCATGCCATGGCATGCAGGGCAAATAATATTATGACCTTTGGAAGAAGCAATGAGCAACAGGTACCAATGTGGTGCAGCCAGAAAAGGAAAGTCACTGGTGGGCAGAATGCTTGTGCATTTTCTGGCACGACATGCAATTCCCTGATAGTGTAGTGGTTATGGTGATGTGGTCTTCTTACCACCATCAGTGAGTCCCTTGTGGTTCCAATTCTCCCTTGGCCTGATTTTTTTTTTTTTCAACTCACCCATTGGCTGACCTGAGGTCTGTTGGCATCATCATATTTTAGGCTTATAAAATGTTGATTGGCCAAATCCAACTGGGCTGGGCTCAAAATATCATCCTATCCATTGGCTCAATCCTACCTATCCAGCAATGTAATATTACTTTGACCCCTTGGCTGACCTGAGGTCAATAGGGCTCAAAATGTTACTCTATCCATCAGCCCTATCTTACCCATCTAGAACATAATATTACTTTCATCCATTTGCCAGCCTGAGGTCAGTAGGCATCATAATATTTTGGGCTCATAAAATGTTCACCGGCCCAGTCCAACTGGGCTGAGCTCAAAAAATTATCCTATCCATCAACCCAATCCTACCCATCTAGCAACATAATATTACTTTCGCCCATTAGCCATCCCCAGGTAAGTTAATATTCGGGTCAGGGCTTATTGGGAAAGTGCCGGTGAAAGTTGTCAATGTGTTTGGCCATGTCCAAGTCGTCTGCACCAACCCAAGTGTACTGATTGTCAGTGTTCTCGTACCCGAGCCACTCAACGTAGTACCGGAGCCAGTTCGGAACCTCTGGTCGATCTTCGACTCAACGATTTGCTTGATTTCGAAGTGCGAGTCGCCATCAATGATTTCTGTGGCAGCCAGAGGCGGTTCCTCACGTCCCGGGAATGGGTTCGGAACGTGTGGTTCGAGATGGGAAATGTGGAAAACTGGATGGACCTGCAACAATAATTTTGGAAGCCGAATGGTGTAAGAAGCAGCACTGGGTTTGCCAATAACTTCATAAGGGCCAAGGCACGTCTCTGAGAATTTCGGAGTCAGCCAGCTGGTGTGGAGATGTTTCGCAAGGATGAAAACTTGATTGACGATCGAAAGCGAAGGTTGCGGTGATAAGCTGCGAAATTTGCGAAACCTCAAATTTTACGAATGCATGCCATTCTGCACTCATCCAGTGGTTGGCGTGAGCTCCAAACGTGCAACCAAGAGCCATATTGCATTATCATCCTAAACACTGGCACCTATGGCCTATTCAAGGAGACAGCACCCTTGGATCACTAGGGGTCAGATCCGGATTAAGGCTTGAAGCCCAAATATCAAAGCCCTGAAACACCCTCTATACGTGGGAAGGCAACCACAATGCTCACTACCAAAGGGAGAATCATAATATCCACCTCTGACATCTATTGGGACACTGGGAACCTTACTCGGGAGGAAACACTGAGTTGATTAGACAACTTTGGCTTATCAAATGCAACACGACAAGTCACAGGATCAAGGCCTAGACTCAATATTGCTATTTCAAACACCAGGTCCATGAGGACGTGATCACCCGATAAGCCGCAGACCAGGACTAGGCACGTACTATGTGTTCCTGGATGTCAATTAAGGACATCTGGGGTATTGTTGGAAAGGGAATAACATATACTATCCAACTAGCGATACTAGAAGTTGGGGCACACACAACAGAGGAAGATATGGGCAAATCACCCTACTTAGGGGAATGGTGGAACATATAATCCCCTGATCGATGAAGGGTTGTCGATCACTGGATAAACTGCCGACCAATATTAGGCATGTATTGTGTATTCCTGGATGTCGATTAAGGTCGTCTGGGGTATCGTTGGAAAGGGAACAACCTGTACTATCCAACTAGCAATACCAGAAGTTGGGGAACAGACTATAGAAGAAGATATGGGCCAATTACCCTATTCAGGGCATATTTGAACATATAAACCCCTAATCTATGAGGGGTTGAAGGAGTCATTATACAAACATTTAGGAGGCTAGGAACACCAGTGCACGCACAGCTGATACCGATCACAGGCTAATTAATTAAGTAGAATACCCAAAGCCTAGTAATCACGCATATGTAACAGTTTCTGTACAGTATATAAGGAGGGCAGAACTAGAGAGGACGGCACTGAACTAGACCCAGAGAGTGAGGAGCAATAAAGCCCTTGCACACAGGTCGACATTTGGGCTTGACTCTTTGACTGTCAACAGGCCTCAGAATTCAAGTTTGGTTTTGGAATAACAAAAGGACCGAACTAGACCCAGAGAGTGAGGAGCAATAAAGCCCTTGTGCACGGGTTGACGTTTGGGCTTGGCTCTTTGGCTGTCAATGAGCCCTGGAATTTAAGTACGGTTTCAGAATAAGACTTTGTTTGAGGTGCGAGCCATAGTTATGGGGCGTGAGCCATAGTTTGAGGCGCAAGCCATAGTCACGCGGTGTGAGCCAGCGAGTTTGAGGTGCAAGCCATTGTTACGGGGCGTGAGCCAGCAAGTTTGCGGTGCGAGCCAATCATTGTCGGAATAAGCTGTGAGCCAAACAACCGGGTCTAAACAGCACACTGGATTAATAGTCCACAAAACCAAGCCGGTTCACAGCTGTTATCTTTGCATAGTTGGGACACTTAAATCCATGTTGGGAACCAACCAATAAATTCAGGTTGTGTCTTGAACACCACTTCGAGAAAGCTAGTTGAGACTTAGCTAACCTTGGGGGAATCGGAATTGAATGGGAATTGAATACTTTCGTGATAAATATGTTGGTGTTGGAGTCTGTCTATTGTCGGTTTAGTTGTGCTTAATCTCACTTTGTGAGTTAGGTGTAACTCAGTCGTTCGATAGGGGGGATTTTGGCAGTTGCATATTTAGACTGTTCAACCTGAGAAACCCTTTCAGCGGTGACCATTTTCGATCTCCGGTTTCCTTGTGCGGCTCCTGAGCAAACTGATGCAGTTCCTGAGGATCAACAACAAAATCCTTGGTGTACATGTTCGCAACATCACGTTCCGGATGAACCGTGATTGGGATTGTAACCTTTGTTGGCGAAGAAGGGGGAGATGCCGGTCGAAGCATTCAGAGTGTTGTTGAGAGCGAATTCCAGGAGCAGAAGGAGTCGGTCCCAATCGTCCTGTTGGTAAGAGCAGTAGATGTGGATATATTGCTCAACAGTCTGATTCATACTTCCCGTTTGACTGTCGGCCCCCGGATGATAACCGGAGGTTTGCATGTAATGTGTGCTGGAACACCATGTTTTGAAAAGACGTGAATAAGGAAGAGGCAAGCGAGCTCCAGCGAATTCATATGGGTATCGCAAGGAATGAGAATGACCTGCTTAGATGACCGATCAACAATCACCAGAATGCAGTCAAACTTGCCGGAGAGAGGGAGTTGCTCGATGAAGTCCATAGAAATGGAATGCCACAGCCGGAGTGGAACCGGAAGCGGTTTCAGGAGTCCGTGAGGCCAACACCGAGGCTTTTTGTTGTGCTTGCAAAGAACACACAACCGACAGTTGTCCCGGATGACAGTACGGACCTCTGGCCAAGTGTCCTCGCGGTGTACGAGTGCTAGAGTGTGATTCTGTCCAAAGTGGCCAGCCAACTCATGATCATGCAAATTCTGCAGAACACGTATGCAGAGCTGGTCTGGAGTGTCTCCGCAAACCACCGGAACCTAAATGTCATCATACAGTCGGAGCATACCGGAAGGGTCGAGTTTCCAGCCTGGCAGGTTGCCGGAGGCCGCAGAATCAAGTCCTCCAATAGCGGCCGGATCATTGTTGTAATGGGTACGAATGTCAGAATATAGATCCATAATGATGGAGGAATGGAGGGTAATTTCCTCAAGAAATGTGGCCTGGAGTGATGCAGTGAGTTGATCTTGGGTAAAAATGGGGCAAAAATTTTGAGGATTCAATTGGCTTTAGGCCCTATCCCCCTCTTTAGGGTAGACGTCCCATCGTCTAGTCAAAGCATCTGGCTTGGCTCCGAGCTTACCCAGACGAAACTGGATAACCATGTTGAAGTGGCACAAGTATTCCGACCACCGGACCTGGCAACAGGTGAGGGTTTTGGTTGTCACGAAGTATTCCAGGTTCTTGTGGTCAGTTACGACATCGACCGGAAGCTCTGGTCCTTCGAGATAATGCCTCCAGTGTTTAAAGGCATCAAATATGGCCAGGAGCTCTTTGTCGTGAGTGTCGTAGTTGAGTTCGGCCGGACCGAGTGTCCGAGACCGGAAGACAATGGGGTGGATTTCGCCATCGTCTCCGAGGATGGAGAGAATCGAGGCGATTGCGTAGTCGGAGGCGTCGGTTTTAACAGTAAGCCGCCAGAACGGAATTCAATGCAAAAGTACTGGAGCCTCCGTGACCGCGTGCTTGAGGGTGTCAAATGTGAGTTGGCAAACTGTGGTCCAATCCCATTGAACGTTGGAATGAGTGAGGCGAGTAAGAGGAATCGTGATCACTGAATAGTTCCAGATGAAATGTCGATAGAAATCACAAAACCCAAGGAAAGACTGGATGTCCTTTACTGGGGTTCTGGCCAATCAATAATGGCGGAAACCTTGTCTGGAGACATCCGGAAGGCTTCTTGCGACAGGATGTAACCGAGATATTCGTAGGTGGTAACAGAGTTTGCAGTAGAGTCCAGCTTTCTGGAGGCACCGGAGCACCTCCCAAACGCGTTCGGTGTGTTGAGACGGATCATCGGAATAAATCAATATGTTGTCCAAGTAAATGACAATGTACATGTCCAACAGATCCACGAACAGACTGTTCAGGAACTGCTGAAAAGCGGCCTGAGCGTTGGTAAGGCCTTCCAGAACAACCTGGAATTCGAAGGACCCATAGCGAGAACAAAAAGCTGTTTTAGGTTCGTCACCCAGAGCAATCCGGAGAAGATGGTAAGCATGCCAGAGATCAAGCTTTGTATAGATGCGAGCCTTCCTGGGAGCATCGAGGAGATCAGCAATGAGAGGAAGCAGATAACGGTCCTTCTTCGTGATCTGATTAAGACCCGGTAGTCGACACACAACCAGAGACTGCTGTCCTTGTTCTTAGCCAAGAGAATAGGAGCCCCATGACTTGAACGAGTCGGATATATAAATCCCAACTTCAAGTTCTTGTCGATGAAGTCCCGGAGGGCAGCGAGCTTGGTAGGCGAAAGGGAGTAGACATGACCAACCGGTGATAATCAGGCAAAATAGCCAAGCCTGAAATACCCATATTTTAGCGCTTTTGTTCTACTTACTAGAGTAGAACACTACTTATTGTTTCTGCCACTGTAAGGACTGAAGCAAGGTCTGAGCTGTCAGTTAAAAGCATTACGCACCGGAGGAGCTGAGAGGGCTACTGGGCCACCGATACCACGAGGGTCAACGGTCCAGCAGGCCTTTAGCTAAAGTCAATGTCCAACCATTCTATTGAATTGGGATGATCTACTGCGTGCTATATATCAAAGACATACACATATCATCCATCCAAATGTCTCTCTACACGGGAGAACCAACAAGGGATCAAGGGTTAACGGGAAAAGGATTGAGAACTGTGGGCCAAAGAGGTTCCTGTTCGGGAATAACCGTATCACGTGCTTGGACCGCGGAAGAACACGGGTAACACAGAGGGTTGCCAAGAATACACGTCCATGCTGGGCCTGCCACGCCCAGATCAGTTGGGTATTGAAAGGACGACCAAAATAACCATACATCAGTGCTCACTAAGGCGAAGTGGGGCTGATATCACATGCATCAGAAATATCAATCTATAATTGTCCAGATATCAGAACAAGGGGTTCTTTGAACGGTTCTACTAACTACCAACAGCTATAGGAACTGATCCATGGCACGGAGCACATTATTCTCCGTTCCCGTTTACCCGTTGTACATCAGCAGTATTATTTATTTGTCTGTCTTGTTGACACATCCGTTTGTATAAATACAGCTAGGTTTTAGGTGGGAGGCCAGTAGATCCACCCCTTCCTATTAGACGTATCAGTTTTACTGGTATTGTCGCCTAGGAAGTCTTGTATCTATTCGGAGTACCGCTGGGAACTAGCATAGTTCTTTTTGTTACTCTTGGTCCATATATTGTCATTGTTGGATCATATCTGTGCATTGTGGAACCTTAAGGAAATTAGAATCATATCGGGTCACATCGGGTTTCATAAGGATATTGCACGCACACGGATTTGAGACAGAACAAGGAACTTCAACGGACCGAGAACACAGAAAGGGATTTTAGCTAAAGTCAATTAAGACACCAGTAACTACCCCACCCAACCCCATTGTGATAGAACCCATCTCTGTTTCGTCCAGAACTTCGCTAGAGTCTTTGGATCGGCTATTGGAACCACACAATCAGTTTAGCTAAAGTCATTATTACCTAGAACTACTCAAAAATCAACCTAATACTTGGTTGGAACCCCAAACCTCGCATCGTTTGATTGTTGGATTATTGTTTAGTGTTGGTTTAGTGGTTGTTGGTGCTTACACATTGATAATCATTGATTCACGCTTGCACGGCTGTTCATAAAGTCAGCGTTTCACCGGAGGCTCCTCGCCGTCCAGGAGCTCGATTTTGAGGTCGAATCCTCGATGAGGAGGAAGATCATAAGCTTTCTGCTCGGAGAAGACGTCAGCCAACTCGTGGTACTCGGAAGGTAGACCGGAAGTGTCTGGAGCTGTTGCAGAAGCAAACCGGGCACGGGCTTCTTCAGAGGGAGTGTCGCGCAGCGCATATTGACAACAATCCTTGTCTCAAATGATGGAACCGTAAGCCGCAGCTGACATGAGAGATACAAGCAGAGGAGTAGAGGTTGGACGAGGCCCGGAAGCCTCCAGAATCTCCATGGAAGGAGCAGGAGCTGACGGAATCGTCGGAGTCGGTGTAGGCACTGGAGCCAGAACAACTTGTACCAGAGGTGCCTCATCCGTACTTGGAACTACCGAAGCAGATCCCGGAATAATTTCCAGGTTTGTCGACAGGGATATCCTTGCAGGATCGGGCCAGAATGTGATAGTGGCCTCCGACCAGTTAATCAACGGATTAATGCGGCTGAGCCAATTGTATCCCAGGACCAGATCACAAGGGGAATCGAGAATTGTGATGAAGAAGTCCATGTATTGGACTTTGCCAGAAGGAAACCGGAGCAACAACCGGAGCATCCGGTCAATGATGGAGGAGAAGCCATCGAGATACCGGACCTGCACCGGTCCACTGTATACGTGGGAAAAGCATTAGATTTTCAGATTTTCAAACATACAAAACAATGAGATGATCTGGAGTCCACAAGTGCATGCACATGGGAGTTGAATCCTGCAACTACTCAGGAGATGAGACATGGGGAAATGGAAGAACAGAGTTCCAGCTTGGAGATGTCTGACCGGAGGGAGGAAATATCGAGAGAGAAATAAAGGGCATTAGGGAAGAGAGCGATGAAAGGGTTGCTCAGGTTCAACGGTCTAAGTATGCAACTGCCAAAATCCCCCCTATCGAATGACTGAGTTACACCTATCTCACAAAGTGAGATTAAGCACGACTAAACCGACAATAGACAGACTCCAACACCAACACACTCCTTTAATGACCTTGATGCACTGACGAGATTCAGGTCTTTTTGGACACAAGTATAGGTCCAAGGAAACCACGAGTAAACATATTTGTCACGAAAGTATTCAATTCCCATTCCCCCAAGGGTGGCTAAGTCTCAACTGGTTTCTTGAAGTGGCGTTCAAGACACAACCTGAATTTATTGGTTGGTTGATTTAAGTTTCCCAACTATGCAGATATAACGGCTCTAGACCGGTTTGTTTTGGTGGACTATTAATCCGGTGGGCTGTTTAGACCCGGTTGTTTGGCTCACGCCTTATTCCACTGACTTGGCTCACACCTCAAACTTGCTTGGCTCGCGCCCCGTAACTATGGCTCACGCCTCAAAAACACACACAATGGCTCACGCGTCGAACTTGGTATGGCTCACGCTGCGTAACTAACACTTATAAATCCCACTGATGCTATTCCAAAACCGAACTTAAATTCTGAGACTAATTGACAGCCAAAGATTCAAGCCTAAACTTCAACTCCGTATGCGAGGGCTATATTGCTCCTCACTTTCTGGGGTCTGGTTCAGTGCCGTCCTCCCTAGTTCTGCCCTCTTTATATACTGTACAAAAACTATTACATGTGCGTGATTACTAGGCTTCGGGTATTCTACTTAATTAATTAGCCTGAAATTGGTATCAGCGGAGTGCGTTCTGGCGTTCCAATTCGCTCCTTGAGCCCTCCTATATGTTCGTCTAATGACTCCCGTCGATCAGGGGATTAAAATCAAGCAAAATAGCTGAACTCAACTCCGTGGGAGAACGGTGGATGACATGGGCCTAAGCACACCAGAAATAGATGCAGGGACCTGAGATGCACCTAAAATGCTGCTCGGCCCCAAAATCCGTCTGGGATTGGACTCACTGCAGGCCAAGTACTGATTAAAACAGCCATTTTGCTTGATTTTCAAATCTGTGAGGGAATGGTGGGTGGCATGGACCCAAGTACACCAGAAATGAATGCAGGGGTTAAAACACATCTAAAATGCCACTGAGACCCAAAATACAATGTACTAAACAGATTTTGAATTTTTTACCAATTTTTCCATCAACAAAACTTGAATTGCTCCAACAGTGAAAGGCAGACAATAGACAAAGGAAGGACAAAAGACAAACACTGGTTGAACATTTCACATTTTTGAGTGAAAAAATTGATAAAAAATGTCGTTCAATTTATAGCCATTTTTCACCGAAAAAAGAAGTGAAAAATTTAAAACATTTTCACCACTTTTTTGACTTAAAATCAAAGTGAAAAATGTGAAACAAATTTTGTGATGTTGTTAAGATGTTTCTTTTGCATTTTTTGACTGAACTCAAGGTGAAAATGATGGTGAAAAAATCAAAAGTTTTTTCACTAATTTTTTCAGCAGAAATCAAAGTGAAAAATGTGAAACAAAGTTGGTCATATTGTTAAGATGTTTGTTTCACATTTTAGACTGAAACTCAAGGTGAAAAATGCGAAATATCACTTGTTGAACATTTCAATTTTTTGAGTGAAAAAATTGATAAAAATGTTATTCAATTTATTGGCATTTTTTCACCGAAAAAAGAAGTGAAAAATTCAAAACATTTTTCACCACTTTTTGAGTTGAAATCAAAGTGAAAAATGTGAAATAAAGTTTGTGATGTTTCAAAGATGTTTCTTTTGCATTTTTTGACTGAACTCAAGGTGAAAATGAAGGTGAAAAAATCAAAAGTTTTTTCACTAGCTTTTTCACCAGAAATCAAAGTGAAAAATGTGAAACAAAGTTGGTCATATTGTTGAGATGTTTGTTTCACATTTTTTGACTGAAACTCTACGTGAAAAATGTGAAACATCACTGGTTGAACATTTCAAATTTTTGAGTGAAAAAATTGATAAAAATGTCATTCAATTTATTGGCATTTTTTCACTGCAAAAAGAAGTGAAAATTTTAAAACATTTTTCACCACTTTTGTGAGTTGAAATCAAAGTGAAAAATGTGAAACAAACCTCATGTTTTTCTTCGAACTAGTAATACCATTAATTCATACACATTTCAAGGTAAAAGCAAAGGTGGAAAAATGAACAGTTTTTTGACCAGTTGTTTCACTAGAAATAGAAGTAAAAAAAATGCAAAACAAACAGTGGTGGCAAAAGCTAACTCACCCAGAATTCACATGTGTTTCACTCATGTGTTCCGAAGGTGGTTGGCAGCTAAACAAAGCCGATATCACAGTCCATCAATTGTTCTTTGCCAGACAAAATACACACAAAGAATAGACAAAGGACAGACAAAGGAGCTTGGAAATCCTGTAGCCCTTTGTCCTTTGTCCTGTGTCCTTTGTCCTTTGTCTTTTGTCTGTCCTTTGTCTATTGTCTGCCTTTCACTGGTGAAGCAATTCAAGTTTTTTTGACGGAAAAATTGGTAAAAAATTCAAAATCTGTTTAGTACATTGTATGTTGGGTCCCAGTGGCATTTTAGGTGCATTTCAGGTCCCTGCATCCATTTCTGGTGTGCTTGGGCCCATGTCATCTGCCGTTCCCTCACGGATTTAAAATCCGACCTAAAAATCAAGCAAAATGGCTGTTTTAATCAGTACTTGGCCCGCGGTGAGTCCAATATCAGACGGATTTTGGGGCCCAACGGCATTGGAGGTGCATTTCAGGTCCTTGCATCCATTTCTGGTGTTCTTGCGCCAATGCCACCCACCGTTCCCTCACGGATTTAAAATCCTAAAAATCACCCTTTATTGCTGTTTTCATGAGTACTTGGCCCGCGGTGAGTCCAATCCCAGACGGATTTTAATGCCACTGGGCCGCAAAATCCGTCTGGGATTGGACTCACGTACTGATTAAAACAGCCATTTTGCTTGATTTTTAGGTCGGATTTTAAATCCGTGAGGGAACGGCAGACGACATGGGCCCAAGCACACCAGAAATGGATGCAGGGACCTGAAATGCACCTAAAATGCCACTGGGACCCAAAATACAACGTACTAAACAGATTTTGAATTTTTTACCAATTTTTCTGTCAAAAAAACTTGAATTGCTTCAACAGTGAAAGGCAGACAATAGACAAAGGACGGACAAAAGACAAAGGACAAAGGACAAAGGGCCACAGGATTTCCAAGCTCCTTTGTCTGTCCTTTGTCTATTCTTTGTGTGTATTTTGTCTGGCAAAGAACAATTGATGGACTGTGATATCGGCTTTGTTTAGCTGCCAACCACCTTCGGGCCACATGAGTGAAACACGTGTGAATTCTGGGTGAGTTGGCTTTTGCCTCCGGTGTTTGTTTTGCATTTTTTACTTCTATTTCTAGTGAAACAACTGGTCAAAAAACTTTTCATTTTTCCACCTTTGTTTTTACCTTGAAATGTGTATGAATTAATGGCATTACTAGTTCAAAGAAAAACATGAGATTTGTTTCACATTTTTCACTTTGACTTCAACTCCCAAAAGTGGTGAAAAATGTTTTAAAATTTTCACTTCTTTTTGCAGTGAAAAAATGCCAATAAATTGAATGACATTTTTATCAATTTTTTCACTCACAAATGTGAAATGTTCAACCAGTGAGGTTTCGCATTTTTCACCTAGAGTTTCAGTCAAAAAATGTGAAACAAACATCTCAACAATATGACCAACTTTGTTTCACATTTTTCATTTTGATTTCTGGTGAAACAATTAGTGAAAAAACTTTTGATTTTTTCACCTTTATCTTCACCTTGAGTTCAGTCAAAAAATGCAAAAGAAACATCTTTAAAACATCACAAACTTTATTTCACATTTTTCACTTTGATTTCAAGTCAAAAAAGTGGTGAAAATATTTTAAATTTTTCACTTCTTTTTTCGGTGAAAAAATGCCAATAAATTGAATAACATTTTTTGTCACGATTTAGACGCTATCTAATCGCGACAACGCCTTATCTAAGCGCCTAATCAAGCACTCGCCTAATTAAACACCAAAGCTATGCTTGAGTCATCAGTGATCGGACAGCCAGGGATCGGGTTCCCACAGGAACATGGCGATGAAGCACGACGGATTAGTGATCGGACAGCTGACAAGTGTCATGCTGCGGACATGTGGAGTATGCATGGGCATTACTCAGAACACATGGTTTCAGGACGTTTCTTACTCAGAACACATGGTTCTAGCATGTTTATTACTCAGAACACATGGTTATGGTGCTTGTAGCACATGGACGCTCTATTGTATATATTATTAGCACTAGTTACATAGCCACAGTTGAACAGTATAAGTAGTGTAGCTAGTTGCTTGTATTCCTTAGTCTTTTATTCCATCATTCTTCGAGCCTCACTCTTACCGAGCACCTCCAATCCGCATTGTGCGTCCATTGGGTGTTCTTGAGCCTTGAGCGTGACATAATAAAAGACTACCCTTCATACCTTCGTACCGCCCCTACCCTTCGACCTCCTTTCCCTTTCCCTCCCATCCCTCTAACCACTACTTGGTTTCTTACCCTCTACTTGGCTTCTCGTATTTGAAGTTCCATTCTCCCTATTCCCCACCCGCCAACTCCCTACCTCGTCCACAGCGAGTCTAAACAAGTGCAGCACCAGTTGTTTTCGGTTTACCGAACAGACAGACGCTAGGCCACGGGAAACGTTGAGTCCGTCCCAAGCCACATAGCAGTCGTAGGAGTGCCAGCCGGACCTTCGGGGAAGACTGCCTCGCTATCGCCGGGGGTGTTGTAGAAGACCCGGGGTAGTTCTGTCGCAAGAGACCGTTGCAATTTCACCAACCGCTGAGTGCGGATTCATACCAACACAGTGACCTTCCGCACCCCATCCACCTCCTCTTCGTCGGGAACCTCATCCCCGTCGACTTCCTTATACCGTTCTGCCGAACTTCCTACCTTCACCCCGTTCGACCGCCGCCCTCGGCCAACTACCTTACCAACCACCTCGCCCGCCGCTCATCTTACCAATGGCCGATGAAGACCAGAACCAGGGCACCACCTCTTACATGCCCGCTATGGACCTCGACCCCGCCCCGAGAGAGACTAGGTCCTCTCGGATCACCCTCGCCCGCCTTCCCCCCACTTTCGATGGCTCTGATAAGAGCAAGTGGGAAACCTTCCTCGACACCCTCCTTAATTACCTATGGGCGTACGACTCGGAGTTTGACTCCGAAAAGAAGAAGATCATGTTCACCCTCTCGTTATTGGGTCGGACCGATGGTGCCTCGTGCCCAGCTCTCGGGGAAAGATCACTCACTATGTTGAGTTGATGCTTTCGGTCGGACCCCACGTTGAGCGCCAATGGTTCTTGGTCACAGGACTAGGCAAGGCTCGCGTGTTCATTGGGTACGATTGGTTGTTCAAGCACAACCCCGAGGTGGATTGGCGATCACAACAGATCGTGTTCAGCCGCTGCCTGCCCGAGTGCAACATGCACGGCACGGAGTACCGGACTGGATTGTCCGCGGAGGAAGAGAAGTTGGAAGACGGCGAGTCGATCCTATTGGTCGACTTTGCAGAACAGATCGATCTGCGTGCGCAAGGATCACAGGCGCAGCAGATGGCGGAGGAAGCGAATCGTGGGAAGGAGCGCATGACGGAAGGGAAGGTCCCGGAGGAGTACCACGAGTTTGTGAAGGTGTTCGCGAAGGAATCGTTTGACGCCATGCCCGAGAAAAGGCCGTGGGATCACGCAATCGAGCTTAAGCCAGGATCAAAGGCTGTAGATTGCAAGATCTATCCGCTCTCGGTCACGGAGCAGGGGAAGTTGAACGAGTTCCTGGAGGAGAACCTGAAGAGTGGGAGGATCCGACCCTCGAAGTCGCCGATGGCTTCGGTGTTCTTCTTCGTGAAGAAAAAGGATGGCAGCCTACGACCAGTCCAGGATTAATGGAAGCTCAATGAGATGACAATTAAAAATCGTTATCCACTTCCGCTAATCTCGGAGCTTGTAAATAAGCTCCGTGGCGCCAAATACTTCACGAAGTTGGACATCAGATGGGGGTATAACAACGTGCGGATCAGAGAGGGAGATGAGTGGAAAGCGGCATTCAGGACGAACTGAGGGCTGTTTGAGCCGCTCGTGATGTTCTTCCGCCTAACGAATTCCCCAGCGACGTTCCAGACAATGATGAACGACATCCTTTGAGAACTCATAAACGAGGGAAAGGTCATAGTCTACCTGGACGATATCCTTATCTTCACCGACAACTTGGAGGAGCACAGAGCACTGACAAAGCGGGTACTTAAAATCCTGCAAGACAACAAGCTCTTTCTCAAACCAGAGAAGTGCGACTGTGAGAAGATGGAGATCAAGTATCTAGGAGTCATCATTTCCTGTGACTCGATGAAGATGGACCCGGTGAAGATCAAGGGTGTGATGGAGTGGCCGGAACCAAAGAACCTTAAGCAGACACAGGCGTTCTTGGGTTACACAAACTTCTATCGCCGCTTCATCCGAGGATATGCGGAGATAGCGAAGCCGATGACAAGGTTGACCGGGAAGGAAGGCTGGAGTTGGGGAGAGGAGCAGAAGAGAGTGTTCCAAAGGCTCAAGGATCGCATCGCCGAAGACGCCGTACTGGCGCTTCCCACAGATCACGGGAAGCTCCGAGTCGAGGCAGACACATCAGATGGAGCTATAGGAGCGGAGCTCGACAGGAGCAGGAGGGCGAATGGCACCCTGTTGCTTTCATGTCTCATGGACTCAATGAGACTGAGCGGAACTACGAGATCTATGATAAAGAGATGCTCGCGATCATGACCGCACTGGACGAGTGGCGGGAGTTGTTGATGGGCGCAAGCCAAACATTCGAGATCTTCACTGATCATCAAAATCTCGAATACTTCAAGAAGCCTCAGAAGGTTAATCGCAGACAGGCTCGGTGGATTCAGGAACTAGCGGAGTTCGATTTCACGTTGCACCACCGGCCCGGAGCGTTGAACAAGAAGGCAGATCTCTTATCTCGGAGACCGGATCACGACCAAGGAAAAGACGACAACGACAATGTCGTTCTGCTGAAGCCAGAGTATTTCCGAGCACAGGACATAGTGCTGGAAGGGCCAGAGGCAGGGATCTTGGAAGAGATAATTAAGGAGAAGAAGATCGATAAGAGCGTTAAGCTGGCGCTCGAGAAAAAGCTACCAGCCTGGGAAAAGAAGGACAATATTATCTATCACAACGGACTTATATATGTACCCCGGAATCAGGAGTTGCGCGATAAGATTATCGGACTTCATCACGACCTGCCCATGCTCGGCCATCCCGGAGAGAACCGCACGCAGGAAATGGTGGAGCGTAATTATTGGTGGCCGAGGCTGGGAAACCAGGTCGCCGAATATATAAAGGCCTGCGAGGCTTGTCAAAGGACTCGAGTGCACCGGTACAAGCAGGGAAAGCTTAACCCGCACAAGATCGCCGAGGGGCCGTGGCAGATTATATCTATGGATCTTATCGGTCCGCTGCCGGTCAGCAATGGCTTTAACGCCATCCAAGTCTGGGTCGACACTTACACGAAGATGCTCCATTGCGAGGCAACGAACATGGAGCTGACGAGTGAAGGTGTCGCCCGACTTACCCGGGATCGCGTGATTAGATATCACGGCATTCCCCGTAAAATTATATCGGATCGGGACACTCAATATTTATCCGGGTTCATGCGGGAGCTTAACCGGCTCCTCGGCATCGAAATGAACCCGAGCACAGCCTATCATCCGGCGACAGATGGACAGACGGAGCGAATGAATCAAGAGATTGAGAAATATCTCCGAATCTTCGTCAACCACCGGCAGTCGGACTGGGCTGAGTGGCTCGCCCTGGCCGAGTTCACTCACAATGACAAGACAAGCTCGTCGACGAGCATGTCACCTTTTTATACGAACACGGGATACCACCCCTGGAAGGGGATAGAGAACTCAGTCGAGTCGCGCAATGAAGCCGCGAACGACTTCGCACAGAAAATGAAGAGGATCCGCGATGAAGCATCGGTCGCTCTTGAGAAAACCCAGAAAAAGATGAAGAAGTATTATGATGCACATAGGCGCGAGCCACCTGTATTTAAAGTCGGAGACAAGGTCTGGGTCGAGGGGACCAATATCGAGACAGACCGACCGACCAAGAAGATAGATGATCTCAGGCTGGGCCCTTACGAGATCCTGGAGAAGGCCGGGGCTTCGGCGTGGAAGCTGAGATTGCCGGAGACGGACCAGACATATCCGGTCTTCAACGAGGCACTTCTCACGCCTTACGTGGAACCGCCCGAGGGACGAAAGGAGAAACGGCCGGGACCGCAGATCGTGCAGGGAGAGAAGGAGTACGAAGTGGAGGAGATCCTTAACCACAGGAAACGTGGGCGAGGATACCAGTATCTAATCAAGTGGAAGGGATACCCGATCGGAGAACGGAATTGGGAGCCACGACGAAACTTGGCGAACGCACAGGAGCTCTTGGACAGATATAATGTCGAGCACAACCTAAACGCCAACCATGTCACGCTCGCCAAGGTCGTAGATGGGATGTCCGATGACGAGAAGAAGGTGCTAGCGGCTGAACTTAGACGTCAAGGCTTGATGCCACCCAAGGACGTGCAGGACGCAGAGGGTTTGATTGCCCGGGAACAGCCGCAGACCGATGGGATTCCGGTCTTGCCGCTGGGGCATTGGGATTATTTAATCAAATGGTATAAGCCGAAGCAGGAATCGGCCGACTATCCGACACGCTATCTATACGACCCTATCACGAGACAGAAGAAAATTGTGGAGAAGTTCCCTAACGAAGGATGCTCGCGCGGTACTTCAGTTGAAATTTAATTATTCCACGGTCGTCAGGACGCCGACCCTAGGAGGGGGGTAATGTCACGATTTAGATGCTATCTAATCGCGACAACGCCTTATCTAAGCGCCTAATCAAGTGCTCGTCTATTTAAACACCAAAGCTATGCTTGAGTCATCAGTGATCGGACAGCCAGGGATCGGGTTCCCACAGGAACATGCCGATGAAGCACGACGGATTAGTGATCGGACAGCTGACAGGTGTCATGCTGCGGACATGTGGAGTATGCATGGGCATTACTCAGAACACATGGCTTCAGGACGTTTCTTACTCAGAACACATGGTTCTAGCATGTTTATTACTCAGAACACATGGTTATGGTGCTTGTAGCACATGGACGCTCTATTGTATATATTATTAGCACTAGTTACATAGCCACAGTTGAACAGTATAAGTAGTGTAGCTAGTCGCTTGTATTCCTTAGTCTTTTATTCCATCATTCTTCGAGCCTCACTCTTACCGAGCACCTCCAATCCGCATTGTGCGTCCATTGGGTGTTCTTGAGCCTTGAGCATGACATTTTTATGAATTTTTTCACTCAAAAAATTGAAATGTTCAACAAGAGATATTTCGCATTTTTCACCTTGAGTTTCAGTCAAAAATGTGAAACAAACATCTTAATAATATGACCAACTTTGTTTCACATTTTTCACTTTGATTTCTGGTGAAAAAATTAGTGAAAAAACTTTTGATTTTTTCACCATCATTTTCACCTTGAGTTCAGTCAAAAAATGCAAAAGAAACATCTTAACAACATCACAAAATTTGTTTCACATTTTTCACTTTGATTTCAAGTCAAAAAAGTGGTGAAAATGTTTTAAATTTTTCACTTCTTTTTTCGGTGAAAAATGGCTATAAATTGAACGACAATGTGAAATGTTCAACCAGTGAAGCGTCATGTCAAACATCTCTTGAACTTGGCCGATCGAACAAGAACATCGCTCCTTTATGTTCACTGCATTCAACATCTTACAGCGTCATGAAATGCTTTTACATACTGGTTTGAAAATGAAACACAGTAATTTCGAATTCGTTGCTTCACAATTCGCGTCCGTATCCCCACAAGTTGTCCAAAATGTTTCTCAACGTGTCGCTAATGGTGACTCTATTGCCCCAAAAAATGCCGAAGAAAGTAAGGTCCTAAATTTACTGAAACAGGTAAACGGTGTCGCTTCATCCGGGTTGCAATGCGAAACGAGATTAGAGGACTCATGACTGAGAACGGACTTCCTAGTTTCTACATAACAATTAATCCTGCAGACGTATTCAATCCTATTGTTAAATTTCTGGCTGGCTCAGAAATTGATATTAACACACTACCTCCTGAAGATGTCCCGAACTATTGGGATCAAGTTGTTCTTGTTGCAAAAAATCCTGTCGTTGCTGCACAATTCTTTAATTTAATTTATATATGAAGGCATTCATTTCCGCACTTCTTGGCTATGATCCAGAGGAGAAAACCCTGAAAGGCGGAATTCTTGGTGTTGTCAAGGCTTACTATGGCTGTGTCAAAGTGCAAGGTCGAGGAACACTTCACTGTCATATGCTGGTCTGGGTAGAAGGTGGTTTGAACCCAAATGAGATTAAGAAACATGTGCTAGAAGACCCCGAATTTGGCAAACGGCTTTTAGCATTCCTGGATGACACGATCTCAAATTTCATCCTGATCCAAACTTGACTGTACCTTCCGACGACCATCATCCATGCTCGGTTCGTGGAATGCCGGTCGACCAGGAGTCATTTTCCCCGCAACGTCAGAAAGATCTGCGTAATGTTGTATTACAGTGTCAAACTCACACTCATTCAAAAACATGCTTTACATTAAATATTGGAAAGGACCACCGGAGCCAAAAACATGCTGCTTCGACCTCCATGAAGATAATTTTCGCGGTGAAAGCTACGTTGACCCAGAGACAGGGGAGATTCATTTGCGATGTCTTGATGGTCTGGTAAATAATTTTAATGTGACGATGCTTGAAGCTATACGGAACAATATGGATATAAAATTCATTGGATCGGGTGCCTCTGCAAAGGGAATCCTGTACTATGTCACAGACTACATAACAAAATTCCAGTCAAAAACTCACGTCGCATTTGCAATGCTTGAACTTGCTGTGAAGAAATTAGGGGAATACAACCCGCTTGAGGATGATATAACGATTCGTGCCAAAAAAGATGCTCCAAACGTGTACGATTTCCCAACAGGAACTTTCTGCGCAACAGGTTGCTTCGTACCTTCTAGACTTTGAGGACCATTTTACAAGCCATTCATATCGGAATTTCTACTGGACATCATTCGAGAGCTTCATCGACAGAGAAGACCCGAGTCCAGAAGGTTATCCCTCTAAAAATTCAGTGAGTCCACCGGAGAACACAGATAATAAATTGGCTCCAGGGCTGGATTCCCATGGTGAAACCGGAGATTGATCCTGAAGACGACTCTGATTCCGCAGAAGAACCTGATCGACTGTTTCTCAACGATCTCTTTGATGCCGACGCAGATGAGACCGCTCATACCGGGGATGATGACGAGATCCATGTATCATTTGACGGGGACGGAAAGCTCGTGCCTATGGGAAATCGGCTTGCCGATTACCAAATGCGCGGAAATGAGTTAAATCAAGTTTGTGTGTGGGATTTCATATCTCGTGTCGAGAGAATAAGGAAGTCCTCCGATCGCCGAAGACTTGTAAATCATAGAGATGAGGATGATGCGGATATGGAGCCACTAGATTTCCTTGACAATGAGGTGGCCGAAGATGAAGATGAAGACTCGAATGAGCACGATGGGCAAGCCTTGATCGAAGCCAAAGGAAATACTGCACTGTTCGGTGGAGTTAGCGTGATTTTTGCAGGAGATTTTGCTCAGCTACCCCCAGTTGGTATGAAGAGCCTTTATGCGAAAATTCTTACAGACAAAGAAAATGCCTCTAGCCCAAGCGGCCAGAAGAACATCCTCGGGAAATTGCTATGGTTATCTGTCAAGACTGTTGTAACATTGAAAAGAGTTGAACGTGTACAACGAAGAAGTAACCAGCTCACTGGTGAACCCGATGAGGAAGATCCTGAAGCAATGAGATTTGTCGAATTGCTTGGCCGCCTTCGCCAAGGAATATGTACCGATGATGATTTTGACCTGTTGAATTCAAGGCTAATTACCAATCGCCACCCTGACTGGAATCAACCCCAATTTCAGCATGTACCTATAATTGTATCAACAAACGAGCTAAAACATGCTTTGAATGAGAGAGCTGCCCAAGCATACGCTGCCAAGTCTGGGAATGATTTGAACTGGTACTACGCCAGAGATGCGAGAAGCGATGGGACTTGGATTCAAGATGGCAGACTTCGTGAACATCTCACGTATAGATTGCACTCTGGAGAAGCAACTTACCGTCTGGGACGACTATCTCTAGCAATTGGAATGCCGGTCATGATCAAACAGAATTTCGATGTTCAAAATGGCATTGTAAATGGATCAACGGGGATCGTGAAACAGATATGCTACACTGTAAACGAGTCAGGAGAGCGATATGTACAGTCATGCATTGTGTACATACCAGATATGACCAGACCACCATTGCCAAACCTGCCTCCACAGCACGCAGCCATTCTTACAGAAACTGTCGACATGACATTCATACATCCAGATTCGAAAAGGAAATGCTTGATTCGACGCACACAAGTTCCCTTGATCCCCGCATTTGCGATGACAGCTCACAAAGCGCAAGGGAAGACTATGGATGTTGTTATTTTGGATCTTGAAAGCACGAGTGGAACGGAGGCACCCTACGTCATGTTGTCGCGAGCCACATCTCTAGATGGTTTGTATATCCTTCGGCCATTCAAGAAAAAGGTTATCCAGCGCCACCCGAGCCAAGATGTCCATGAAGAGTTTCGACGCCTAGACATGCTTTGCCACCAGACCATGATACGACACGGAACATCAGAAGAAGCTAGAGAGGCCCGAGAGTACTACTTGGTGAATACTTTCTCATCAAGAGCACTGCCGAACGAGGAGGATGAGATGGAGGACGCGGTGTACAACGATGTGAGGCAACTGGCGTCTTTGCAAACAGCGACATCCCGTTTGATCGGTCCGGAGAAAATGACGCGGCTGCCGCGCACTGCCGCGGCATTGACGCGGCACTGACGCGGCACTTGACTATTTTTCTTTAGGTGGTTTCCACTGTTTGAATATGGTCTATTTCATTGATAGACATGGCCAAAAGGGCATCAGATCTATGTGGGGTCTGTACTTCCCCAATATACAAGAAGGATATATTATTTCCCGTGTATTTGAAAGGTTGTTCTCACATGAACATTTTTGGGATTCCGTCCATATACGAGGCACAAGAACATTAAATGGACCATTCCAACTGGGTATGGAAGGTTTCTGAACACAAAAGTAGTTGGTCATTGCCGCGTCAATGCCTCGTCAAGCACCGCGGCAGTGCCTCGTCAGTGCGCGGCAGGGCCGCGTCAGTGCCGCGGCAACACAGCCACTGCCGCGCCAATCCCCCGTGGCCTAGAATTGTTAACCCTCATTTCTTTGGACGACTTTTTGCGATATCAGGCCTGGGTATTAGTTGTCTGGGGGTTCTACACCGTGATTGCTTGAGATAGTCAAGCTGTAGCCAAGCCCTCCTCTAAAGCATTGAATCCTGGCATTTCTGCAAGTACAAATTCAGTGGGCAACATGTTTCTCCAGCTTCAATAAGTTGAGAAGGCTGGCATACAGAGATCATTTGGAGTCATAATTTGTTCGTCAAATTCAGGGGTTGTGCCAGTCAGGTTTATTCTGCAGATTGTTTGGAGTTTTGAGAGGCGTAGGAATAGGTTGCTCCTGTGTTCCCATGGAACTTGAAACTCAATCTCATTTCCTCTTTCGTGTCGGCTTATGGATATATGGTTCTAGTCTACCTGTCGAAATAAGCACAATTCCCGGGGTTATGGAGCATCAGTCATCAGCAAAAGTAGAGTATAAATGCTATGACTTCAGCTCCGGTCCCCGACATCCCGGGACCCTGAGGCAAATCAATTTAATGGGACCAGTCATTTGGAAATTGAATGTGGATGGGGCAAAGACCAGTATAGAGAAGAGTTTGGGCCAAACGTTGCCAGTAGTCCCAATCTGAGTCCAAATTGTTGCAGTTCCAAACCAGTGACTAATCGCTATCTTCAGCCGCTTTGCCTCCAGGTAAGATGAATGAGTGAGTTCAAATGTCTCAAGCATTCATTTCATGCTAGTAGCTCTATTCATACCAATTAATATTTCGAATTCATTGGTCTGAGTAAGCCATGCAAGTTCCCAGCGGTACAATCGGCATTCATGTACAAATACTGATAGGAGCCAAGGATTCTGGCCTACTATACTCAGGATTAATGGAAATCTAGGTCTAAAATCAGAGTGTGACTTCAGGTATCAATTAGGAAAGTTCTTTGGCTGAAATTTTGAATGCGAGGAACTAAGTACATCGCCAATCATGATCAGACATTGGATATAGTTTGCTTTTTCGTTTGATGTTGACCACTGACACGAACCTGATTGTGGGTCCACAGTTTGGTGCATTGCCTGGAGGAGAATGCGGGGCGAGTCAGCTGTTGAAAGTATTCATTGTCCATTCCTGATGCAGCTGTGTTGGCAATATACTATCCTATCGAAGGTATTTGCTGCTACCTCGAGTGAATAACCTATATGCTCTATTCCCAACAATGCGGGAATGAATCTGTTTGCTGGCGGTTTCTGTAGCTGCATACTCAACACCTTCCTAATCAACCCACCCACAAAGTTCCAACTGTATTCCTAGTCAAGAGCAAAATTGTACCTAAAGAACGGCCAACTAAATAACCATGGGAAGTTTGAAATGTCTGCAGAGTCCAGAGAATAGGGCCTCACCCGAAGGAAGTTTGAATAAATTACAGAACCCAGAAATATGTGATTACTTGGAAGAGGAATAAATCAGCCCCAAGCCCCCTGAATAATTTGGCTTCAACTGGGTTGGCTCTGACATCAGGCAAGAATGAACCTACCTGATCCCACATTTCGGTGTGGGATTTGAGTGGAGTCGGTATGAGTTGAAATCCACAACAGATCGACTAGAAACTTGAACAACAGACAGGTACTTCCACGTGTGTGAGGTGAAATAATTTGTTGTTGAACTTGTAGGGCATAATATTATGACGAGCTCCATATGAAATTCAGTACGCATGAGGGTGAATGATAATTGGTATGAAGGAAGTTCCATGAACCTCAATATGACGGAATTCGCAGCCAAGATGAACAACGGAACCTGTGATATTTGTGAACAAGTCAGTAAAAAAGCTTGACACATTGCACCAGGGATATATGAACAATGTTCTGTGCGTTGATGTGGTTCATTCCCCATCAACGAGTACAGATACTATGAATGTTTCGAAGTGACGTTCGGGGATAATTGTGTGGAACTAAACCCCCCAACATAGGTAGTTTGGTATGATAAAACACCAAGATCCGAAGGAAGAAAAATCAGGAGGAGGGTGAGAAAACAATATCTGCAATGAGAATACGGGAATTTCAGGTAACTGCTTGGAATGTGGACGCAGATCGAATCATTTGACCGAAGTTCTGGCATATTCGTGACATCCGGGTATGGTGCCATGATGGTGCTGTGGTGTTTTGGTACGATTGCGGTTAATGTACCGATCAGGTCTAGGTCATGACTGACCAAATTTTGCAGTATGTTTTTTTCGGTCCAGACAATGCATTAGGACTAGGAAATGTTGTTGGAAGAAAGATTAGGACCTACCGACAGTTGGTTCAAGAGTTAAAGCCAGCGCGGCAGTGCCGCATCAATGCCGCGTCAATGCGCGGCAGTGCCGCGGCACTGCGCGGCAGCCGCGGCATTTTTACCAGACCCCCGTTTGATGGCCGGTACGGACCGGTCTTCCGGTGCAAATTGGCCGCAAACACTTCCCTCTCGCCCACACGTCCAGCGTGTCCAAAACATCCAATGTGCAATGGATTTGGACACGGACTTCACTCCTTCGAGCCGGAAACGTCCTTATCCCGTGTTATATGTCGAGTCAGGCCAAGGCTGATGAAGTCCGACCTCGGAGTTCGCGGTTTCTCGCAACACTACAAAGAATAGAGTGAGCGACTATTCAAGTCCGCAGTTCCGCACAAGACTAGTCCGGAGTCACGGAGTTCGGAGTTCGGAGTTGAAGTCCGAACCAACGCCGAGATAGCGATGAACAATCAATAATCAAACTGAAGTACAAAACATAACTATCTAGCTTTTAAACTAAGCACACTATTGTCTATTGAATACAATAGCGTGTGAGTTATTGGTAAGTAAGAAATGCAAAACAATAAGGTGCCAATATGACTTAGTAAGAATTAACAATAAGAGACCTTGGACTTGGTAAGGAAGTCCGAAGAAGAAGACGGACGAGACAATAAAACCTCGGTGTAATGTAAGTCTGTCGGCCCAATGAGTCAACCGTGCTTAGAAGGGAAACACTCAGTAGACCTTCATAGCGTGAAAACCCTTCTCGGGAATTGCCAGACCGGGCCGGCCGGTCCGATAATGCACGGATATAACATCCCGACCGCAAGCTGGTATCACCTGCCAAGCGAGTACATTGTGAACATACTCGGAGATAATCACTCGCTCTTTTACGTTTTTCTGCCAGTCAGTCAGGTCAGCCCTCGGAGTTTCATGGAATTTTCTCTAACATTCTTACAGTCTCTACACCACTATATATAGTGGGACAAGGAGATGCTGCCGGGTATGGTTCACAAAGTAGATGGTGTCCAATGACTAATTATTGACTGTAGAGCATGCAAGCGGTTATACATACAAACCCACCATACTTCCAGACCACCGTGGTGACTACTTCAACCACAACAGAGCCACGCTCGTTCAGCACAACTACAAGGACACTGATGGCTCGCTCATTGCCCCGTACAAACCGTACGGAAAATTGACTGATAGAACACTGATCCTCGTCATGGTTTCGTTGGTGACCTACGTCATCAAGATGGACGGAGGGAAGAATAAAATGGCCAGCACGCTCAGCTCACCTTTTTCTTCAACTTCTCAACTCTGTTAGATCTACCACATGCTTGTTGAAAAACCCATTCCCGCCATGTCTGAACGTCGGCAATTCTACAACCCTTCGCTGAAGAAGGGAGTAGTGGCCGACACTGTATTTGACAAAGTTGGTTCGAGTCCCAGCAAGAAGCAGAGGAAGTAGCAGACATATATACCACCAAGACTCATTGATTCACTGATTTACAACCTAACTAGTCACAGTCGCTCTTTTCTGTGACCTAGTTTTTGATTACTAATTACCTCACTATCCTACCCTCCTTTACAACTTGAATACTACAAATTATATATTTCCTTCTCACATGGTAGCAGGCCGTGCTGCTCGTCGGACTTACCAGCTTTATTCTACTATGACCTGTCCTTTGAATAGGCTTCTAAGGGCCGACATTGAGTTTGAATGGGGAGAGACGGAACAAGCTTCCATGGATGCCATTAAGCAAGCCCTGGAGAATTGTGATGCTCTTAAACCTATCAACTACGAATGGTACAGTGATGTAGTCCTAGCGGTTGATACATCTTGGATGGCTGTTGGTATAGAAATATATCAGGTAGACCCAGATGATCCAAAGAAACATTATTTTGCAAAGCTCGACTCAATTGGTTTGAATGAGAGGGAAGCAAGGTTCTCTCAACCCAAACATGAATTACTTCATATGCAGTATTGGCTGCTGGGTTGCAGAAAACTTGTGGTTGAAACAGATGCCATGTATATTAAAGGCATGCTGGCTAATCCGGGCATGGGTCCTAATGCGACTATCAACCGATGGATAGAATCCATCTTGATGTTCCATTTCACCCTCAAACATGTCAAGGGTCTCACTTTCTCTCCGGACGGCTTGTCAAGGCAAAAGCCACAGCTGGGCGATGAAGAACACCTTAATCCGGAGGATGGGTATGACGAAAACCCACCACCAGAAAATCATAAGGAATGGGACTTTGATATTCCTCAACCAAAGGAATTCAAAGACTTCAAGCATGACATAGATACACAGGGAGTTTATCTCCAGGAGCTATGTGATCTGCCTGAAGAGGAGTTTATTGTGGCAGAAGGAGTGGCAGACTTCGAAAAGGAATGTGTAGAGGCATATCTCAATGAGCAAAATCATAAAATGTCGATAGAGAAAGCCTATTCCAAGAAGGGTCTGGCAGTACCACAATACATCATGTCGCAAGTGCGAGAAGCAGAACTTCTTCTACCAAATCAAGCCTTCAAATATGATCCTACAAAATGGGAGAAATACCCTGAAGGACATAGGCGGGATTCAGGGATTAAGCTGGACAGGAAGCTAAAATTAGTAAAGGCATGGCTAAGGGATCCGATGAAACGTCCCAAGGGCTACAATGACAATGGTTATCGATCCTCCATGAAATTTGCCACCAACTTCTTCTTGAGAAAGGATGACCGCTTATACCGGAAATCTGAGGACTCTGGGCGTAAACTGGTTGTTGAAAAAGAACACCCGATGTACATGATGAAAGAAGCTCATGATAGTCTGGGACACAAAGGAGTTCACTCGACTAAATCCCTAATTGAGGTACGCTGTTGGTGGCCAGAATTGGAGTGGGATGTCCAGTGGTATGTGCGCACATGTCACATGTGCAAAGTAAGGCAGAAGACCTTGTTAAGAGTTCCACCACGGGTCATAGATACCCCAGGAATTTTTCAGAAGGTCCACATTGATGTAATGATTATGGGAGTCATATCAAATAAGCACCAATTGGTCGTAGCCGCAAGAGATTCCTTAACCAGATACCTTGAAGCACGAGTAATAAGGGCGGATAATGGAGAAACATTGAGGAAACTCCTACTAGAGGAAATAATCTGTAGATGGGGTTGTCCAGCAGAAATTGTCACAGACAATGCTGGCCAATTTCTGGCTGCACTTGCATGGCTTCAATCCAAGTATGGCATATCTGGAACAAGGATTTCTCCATATAATTCAGGGCCAGTTGAAAGAGGCCACTGGGATATGAGTGGGATATGAGACAGGCAATGTATAAGGCTACAGGTGGAGACACCAGGAAGTGGTACTGGTTCTTGCCTCAAGTAATCTGGGCGGATAGAATAACAACTAGACGGGGACTAGGGTGTACTCTGTACTTTGCAGTAACAGGGGCACACCCAACAATTCCATTGGATATCGAAGAAGCTACTTGGCTTGTTGAATACCCTGATACCATAATTTCAATGGCAGAACTGATTGGATTAAGGGCAAAAGCCTTCGCCAAGCATATTCAGCATGTGAATGAAATGCGGAACAGAGTTTCAGCCGAGAAATTGGCTGGAGCGAGGAGATACCAGAGGATACACGAACACACAATTAAGGACTTCAGCTTTCAACCCAGGGATTTAGTACTTGTTCGAAATACCAAGGTTGGAAAATCCTTGAATACCAAAATGGACCCTAGATATCTGGGACCGATGGTGGTAGTTCGTCAGACTAAGGGAGGTTCATACCTATGTTGTGAAATGAATGGTGCCATGTTGCACGAAAAAATTGCACAATTCAGGATTGTACCTTACGAAGCCCGTGAAAAGATCAAATTGACACAGAAGATAGAGGATCTCATAGACTCATCAAAGGAATTATTGGAAGCCTTAGCAGCTGAAGATGATGTCAAGGATGATTACCTTGGGAAGGATATGCAATTCCATAAGATAAGGCTTAATCCAGACTGGAAAGTCGAGGAGGACAACTTGTCTGAGGAATATGAGAGTGAAAGTGAACCAGAAGACGAGAACTTGGATCCAGACCCTGTATATGATGTTAAAAACCCAAGGTGGCCCACGCGAAAGTGTACTTAAAACTGGAAAATTTAGAGTCTTGACATGATCACACCAGGAGTTTCCATGGGTACACAGGGAAATGGATCAAAACAAGGGCCACCTTCTATGTGATGGAAAGAAGCAGGATGCGGATTAAAGGCCACAACTGAGGGCAGTTTTTATTTTAAAAATGGGGGAGAGGGTATACATAAGGGCCGCGTTTTTGCAAATTATTTACGAATGAACGAGGCTCCAATGTATACATTGAACTTAAACATGTAAACATTAGTCACAGTAGCCCGGAATAAGACCCGGCAGAATAAGTGCTCCAGGCGCTAGTGACTGAGGCACATTTAGAACAGGTGACCGGTCAATAGAAGCGGGAGATATCGTAAGGCTTGGAATAAAGCCTTGGCGATATCAAAAGGACTTCGGGTGGCAGGATTAGTGGGAATCTGGTTACGGAATAGCAAGCCAACTAAGAGGCCAAGAGAATATCTGGGACAAGCTTGCTAGCGTTAAAAACAAAAACCGATATAAAAGGCATCATCCACTGAGATGAACCAATTATATCAGAGGAAAGGCAGGTTGACTTGGGACAATCAACATTTAAAAATGGCAGAGATGATAAGCCGCAAAATTTGTGAAACCTCAAATTTTACGAATGCATGCCATTCTGTGCTCATCCAGTGGTTGGTGTAAGCTCCAAACATCCAACCAAGAGCCATATTGCATTATCATCCTAAACACTGGTGCCTATGGCTTATTCCAGGAGATGGCACCCTCGGATCACTAGGGGTCAGATCCAGATTAAGGCTTGAAGCGCAAATATCAAAGTCCTGAAACACCCTCTATACGTGGGAATGTTATGTAACGTGCCTGCAAGCTAACACTGTTACCAACTGAGCCAAAAGGCCACTATGACAGGTTAATCCTGTCATAGGCTGCAGACTATATATACATGATTACACACATTTTGCATGCATGTAACAGGGAAGGCAACCACAATGCTCACTACCAAAGGGAGAATCATAATATCCACCTCTGACATCTATTGGGACACTGGAAACCTTATTCGGGAGGAAACACTGAGTTGATCACACAACTTTGGCTTATCCAATGCGATGCAACAAGTCACAGGATCAAGGCCTAGACTCAATGTTGCAATTTTAAACACCAGGTCCGTGAGGACACGATCACCCGATAAGCTGCAGACCAGGACTAGGCACGTACTATGTGTTCCTGGATGTCGATTAAGGACATCTGGGGTATCATTGGAAAGGGAATAACCTATACTATCCAACTAGCGATACTACAAGTTGGGGCACATACAACAGAGGCAGATATGAGGCAATTACCCTGTTTAGGGGAATAGTGGAACATATAATCCCCTGATCGACAAAGGGTTGTCGATTGCCGGATAAACTGCCGACCAGGATCAGGCATGTACTGTGTATTCCTGGATGTTGATTAAGGACATCTGGGGTATTGTTGGAAAGGGAACAACCTATATTATCCAACTAGCAATACCAGAAGTTGGGGAACAGACCATAGAAGAAGATATGGGCCAATTACCCTATTCGGGGGATATCTGAACATATAAACCCCTAATCCATGAGGGGTTGAAGGAGTCATTATACAAACATTTAGGAGGCTAGGAACACCAGTGCACGCACAGCTGATACCGATCACAGGCTAATTAATTAAGTAGAATACCCGAAGCCTAGTAATCACGCATATGTAACAGTTTCTGTACAGTATATAAGGAGGGCAGAACTAGAGAGGACAGCACTGAACTGGACCCAGAGAGTGAGGAGCAATAAAGCCCTTGCGCACGAAGTCAACATTTGGGCTTGAATCTTTGGCTGTCAAATAGCCTTGGAATTTAAGTGCGGTTTCGGAATAAGACTGTTTGAGGGACAAGCCATAGTTACAGGGCGTGAGCCATAGTTTGAGGTGTGAGCCATAGTTACGGGGCGTGAGCCATAGTTATGGGGTGCGAGCCAGCAAGTTTGAGGTACCAGCCAATCATTGTCGGAATAAGGTGTGAGCCAAATAACCGGGTCTAAACAGCCCACCGGATTAATAGTCCACAAAAACCAAGCCGGTTCACAGCCGTTAACTTTGGATAGTTGGGACACTTAAATCCACGTTGGGAACCAACCGATAAATTCAGGGTGTGTCTTGAACACCATTTTTAGAAAGCTAGTTGAGACTTAGCCATCCTTGGGGGAACAGGAATTGAATACTTTCGTGGCAAATATGTTTACTCGTGGTTTCCTTGGACCTATACTTGTGTCCAAAAAGACCTGAATCTCGTCAGTGCATCACAGTCATTAAGGGAGTGTGTTGGTGTTGGAGTCTGTCTATCGTCGGTTTAGTCGTGCTTAATCTCACTTTGTGAGTTAGGTGTAACTCAGTCATTCGATAGGGGGGATTTTGGCAGTGGCATATTTAGACCGTTGAACCTGAGCAACCCTTTCACCGTATATTGTTGCAAGGGGAGTCAGGCAGGGGGATCCCCTCTCCAGTTTATTATTCAATTTGGCTACCTCTGGCATGCCTGCTTCGGAAATCTGATCTGAAAGGAGTAACCATTCCTAGAAAAAACAAGAATTTGGTTGTATCACTCTTTGCTGATGATACAACAGTTTACCCTAAATCCATTGACTCTATGGAGACTCTGTGGAATATTCTGCGTCTCTGGTATGCTGCCTCAACAGCGAAATTCAATGAACAAAAAACAGTGCTCCTTCCCTTTGGAAGAGAATCCTATCGTAAGAAAGTCATTGACGATAAGAGATTAAATTGTTGGAGCCCAATTGGCGCAATTATCAACTCTATCAGAAGTATGTCTGATGGAGAGAGCTGTCATATGCTAGGTGCATGGATAGGGAATGCGATCCCATATACTATGTATGCCATGGCCATCCGTCTTAGACAAGATTAATGTGGATCTTATGTGATGGGAAAGAACACACTCGACACTAGAAGGAAAGCGGCATATAATTAGTATGGTAATTGGAGGCCAGACATGGTATCTCGCCAGAGTGCAAGGAATGCCCAAAGATACTCAGTCAATCCTTGAAAAATTGATACAATCCTTTTTGTGGACGGGAAAAAAGCCAGAGTGTCCCTAGAGACAATGATCCTCCCAGTTTATAGAGGGGGAAAGGGACTTTGGATATCTCTTCTCGGAATACAGTTGATCTGTGGAATCTCCAGTGCTATCTAATGCAAGGAGAAGATCGACCACTATGGTGCCATTTTGTTGACTTCATACTAAAAAATTACCTGGAGACTAGCTACCTGAGTATCACGCCTGGTCCCGAGGTACGAGGTCATTCTTGTTGAAGTGTCTGTCTACGAGCGACTAGCGTTGCGTGTCACGCTGCCCCTCCTTTCCTCGCGCAAGGATTCCTCAGGCACATTCACAAGCCGACGCGGATTGTGCACAACCGACCTCTGGATTTCGGCCGCCCCGCTCATTGCAGCCACGACGCCCGCCTCGACCCGCATCCTGCGTGTCGTGCCGAGCCTGCAGATATATTCGCGCGAAACGACGATGCACAAGCACGTTGCCGTGTGTATGTGCAATGTAAATGGAAAGGGAAATACGCAAAGGGCAGAAAAGGGAGATCAGAATAATTTAGCTAATCGAAAAGAAAACGGTCCTGGATCTCCGAGTACGCGGGGCGCGCTCGTGGGTACGTCGCTGTCCCAAGCGGCCGGGAATTCTCTCACATCTGGTCTTCAAATTGTAAATCCTCCAATTCCGCCAAGGTCCACATGCCTCGGCGAGCCTCGTCGTCTATTCCCTCGATGGCTTCGATGGTGATGGACATTCCCTGATCCAGCAACCCTTGCAACTTGACCGCGTCGGGGATCGGCAATTCGTGCTTCGTCTCCAAACTGAACGTTTTGAAGTGCGGTCGAGAAGCCGCCCCGACGTAGAGAACGTCAAGGAGTAGTGCAGCATAATTGGGGGTTGGCGGCGAGTGCATGCCCCACTCCCTGATTGAAAGACAGCGCAGGTATGGGAGGAATTCCGGATTGTGGAGTAGGCGGAAGACAGAGGATGTAGGGAATGCATTGTCGAACGTAAACTCCAGTTCTTCGACGGATGCAACCGATTCATGGTGGAGGCATTCATGGACAAAGCCCTCATCCAAATCGGTGGTGAGCCGAAGGAGACGCAAACGGGTGGAATTGCGTGTCAAAAATTGTAGAAAATCCTGGATATCATCGGCACGAATCTTGACAGTGAGGTCGCGCAGGGCCGGTAACGTGAGGGCTGATAAGGCAACTCCATTCTCCAATTCAGAGAGTAGATGCAATGAAACCAGCGAAATAAGGTGTGTTGACGGCGGCCGGGTGGGGGCGGGTTCCATTGGGGGTACCAGATTACAATTCGTTAAATTGACTGCGCGTTGCATGCGCCGCAGGCATACGTCCCAGTCCATGTTGAGCAACGACAGGTGCTTCAACTGGGTCCAAGGGAGGGGGATGATCAGATCTTGCTGCAGTATAACCGTGTCAAGGAGTGGCGCCTCCGCGAACACGGTCATATCCTGGAGATCGCCACTCCCTGCGAACGGCGTCACGTTCAGGTTCAATTGCTTCAGCGATGGAAGTTGACCCCGAAGGAACGGGAGGCGCACGAATTTCGGGTAGACCATGCTCAGCCAGAGGGTCTCCAGTTGAGAAGCAAATGGCCCAATGACACCGCACACCGCTGACATCGTGTCCCAACTGTCATGCTCCACCCATTGAAGGTTGATTGAGAGGGGGCCGCCGCGTGCACGGGAAAGCCAGACCTCCAGGAGGGAGCATATCCCCTCTGAATGGGGATCGATCAAACATATCGCAGTCCAGAGCGTGGGAGTCGAGAGTGCGATGGTCCGCCACCGTCTGGATATCTGTCCCAACAGTAGTGGTGTTTCCCCAGGGAGCGGTTTTATGAGATTACGAGGGGGTAGACAGTGACAGAAGATCTCGGAGACGATCTCGGGAGGTACTTTCGACACCTCGCAGGGTCGATCGTGGAATTCCGTTCTGTCTGGCTGGACCCAGTCGAGGAGGTGATCTACGCTTGTTGCGTTTTCGATGCGCTTCTGGAGAGACATTGCTACAACAGAGCGAGTATCAGCACGTAGAATCGCCAATTTCGGTGGCCCAGTGGAAAACCCACGGCGTGCGACACGAGGAAGGTGTGGGTCCACATGTGACGTGGCATGCCGCATGTATGAAAAAAACCCGAGCGCCGCCGATCGGCGCGGCCCATGGCGCGACCTCTGAAACCATTTTACGTAAGTGTAACCCTCTAACCGTATCCTGGGACCAGGGCATTTACATATCTAGGCCCGGGAAATTCACAATATTGCCACGGGTCAAGTGCGCTTGTCTGAGTGTGGTTGACTTCGCACTTACGAAATCAATGTCAGCCCCACGAAGTATAGGCAGTTGTGTGGTGTCGTCAGTCCCATTTGTATTCGAAACTAGATACCAGTAGACGCTTTTAGTCCCCGACGATGTTACCGTTGTCCGCGGGTTCTCCTGGTTGTTCCAGATTATGACAATTTCGAAGCTCAGGCCGCAGTTACAACAAACGAGGAACGAGATAGATATTTTGTATTGTAGCGATTATGCGTACTTTTGTAACAAGTTCTCATTCTTTTCTAAAGGTTAATATGACCGTTTCACTAGCTGCGTGGTAGGTAGGTAGAATCAAACAGCACGGTCCCTCTCAGGAACACCGGTTTCGGGAAGTATCCCGGTATCACAGGCAATTATGTACTCCGTTGTCCCCGACCTCAGATATGGTCCAAACCGAGCTCATTCTCTCATCACGCTGTAGAACTAAGTTGATACCTGAAGCAAAAGTGGAAGAACAGAAAAAGAGTGTTAGTACCTTTGCCATTACTGAATACTGGCATCAAATAGAAGACTTCAAGGACTTCATGAGCAGATTTTGCCACGAGAGGAATGGGTCTTTGTTCGTATACCATGGATTTGAAGAACTCAACTAATTTCATCCATCAGAGGGCGTAGGTTCGGTGCATTGTGAAAGAGTTTCTCCAGGAATTTGGTACTCAGGGAAGAGACCTTGGGAGAGGCACCGCAACCTAATAGGACATGTTCGGGAGTTTCAACCTCAGTTTTGCAGAACCCTTTAGAACGGTCATCCTGTTGTGGATTCTCATCATCTCCATAGTGCAAAATCTGTATGGCTAGCAGATGGCTTGAAACCAGAAGAGGGGTAATCACTTCTCTGTGCTTCTGAGTAAATAGTGCTTTCGACGGAGTACTTGGGGAGCAGGAGGTTTGCTTTTCATCAGGAAAATGTTTTCGAGCTGGCAAGCCTGGCGCTAGGCCTGCCAGCTGCGCCAGCTCGCCAGAATGTCGTCTGGGAACATAGTTCGATAGCCGGTGCCAGAATCTGATCGGGCGCCAGATCTACTTATAAAGCCAGAACGCTTGTCAGTTTCGACTGTCAGAATGCTGCCAGTATTAAAATTCCTTGCAGTTATCCTTATAATCACACAATTGCAGCCAGAGAATGTTCGCATTTTTGGAATCTACGAGTAAAGTATTGATACTATTAAGATACGACAGCATTGAGTCCATCAACCTGGGATACCTTCACAAGGGGCTGGCCCAGTTACCGCGTTGCTCAGACAAAACCAACGCCGGCGCCGCTGCCGCTAGGCCCGGCGACAGGACCCTCCACGGGTTCATCATCTGACACGACGATCCGCGCACGCGGATCGACATAGCCGTCGAACCCCCCTTGCCCTCCCCCACTATCACCTCCAAAAAAGGCAATTGCTTACAAATAAGATCAGATACCATTATTGGTGATGAGTTAGGAGTAAGTACCCACTGTGCACTACTTTCGGCCAGTTTCTCGACATGGAAATTGTTTTATTTCAGCTGCTGCATCATCAGCGATCCCTGGAGGACTATTTTAATATTTGTTTCGGTTAAATACATGCTTTTTGTTCCATATTTTTACGCGGGGGAGACCCCCGCAGACCCCTTTGATGCTCGCCGCTGGGCCCACTGCGTGGGGCTTCCGCTCGCTGCGGGGGCCCACTGCATGGAGCTTTTTTTAAGCTTTGATTTAATTTTTTGCGGTTAAATCTCATTGTTTTTTTAATGATAACTTACACGGGGGAGACCCCCACGGACCCCCCTTGACGCTCGCCGCTGGGCCCAATGCGTGGCGCTTCCGCTCGCTGCGGGGGCCTCACACACTTGGGCTTGCGGAAACTGGATCAAAGAAAAAGAAAAAGAAAAAGAAAAAGAAAAAGAAAACGAAAAAAAGACACAATAAAAGACATGAACGGGGCTCGAACACACACCATGTCCGATAGAAAAGGAGATACTGACCGATAGACCATAGTACGGATGATAGCTACCCTATTTTGATTGCTTAGACCAACGCCAACGCCAAACCCCCGGAACACTTACCTTATAAGGAAGGTGATAGTGGGGGAGGATGCGCGCACCTAGCCGTCGGTGGATTCCCCGTCGGTGGTGTTGTCAAAAGGGTCCCCGCCGTCGTCCTCCTTGAAATCAGCATACTCACGGGCGAGAGTATAGATCTCCTGCCACTTTTGCATTCCGAGGACCCGGATTCCCTTGAGATAGCTTGCAGCACGCTCGGCCCAGGGGACAGTGGAGAAACTGTGCGCTGTCTTCTTCCCCCGGCGTGGGAGACCTTGGGTGCTGAGTTCACCGCTTTGGCATAATAGAAGAGCGTGTTCCAACTGAAACAAAACATCAGCTACTCAATTCGAAGAAGGCCAAGAAGGAACGCTACCGCGGCGGCTACAACCCCAGGAAGTCCAAAAGAAACTTCGTTCTTGAGTATATAGCGCAGGTGTACCCCGAAGACGGTAAGGAACAGGTCGGAGCGATAGCTACCAGACTATAAGAGCCAGGGTGAGATTATGGAACATCGCAACACAGAGCGTACCTTCTTAGCTGGGTCTCGATACAAAAATGTGAGATCATGCAACTTGTCGGCGACCCATTTGCGTCGCGCATTAAGCGTGGGCAGGGTTTGGATGTGTTTCTGCACGACCACCACAGCGCGTTTGCCGATGCTGCTTCGCCAATTGCCGATGACGCCCGCGGCCTCAGAGAAGATATCAGTACCGGTACATCAAAAACGATGGCGGCTCACCAAAGAGTCGACAGTGTCAGTGAGCTGGTAGGCAGAGAAGTACTTCGTCCAGAGATCCGTTACTGTGGGTTTGAATTCAGGAATACCGGCCGCGATGAAGGGTGTTTCAAGAGTTCCAGCCCAATCAACAAGGTCGACGACTAAGGTTTCATGATAGTGTTTGAGATCATTGGAGAAACCGTCGGAGGGGAAGGGGAGGTCACTGTTGGTATACCTAGGTTTGGCTTGGCGTTTGGCTTTACCGTTCACGTCCACGACAAGAGTCTTCTTTGTGAGAGTGATTCAAGGGGGACCAAAGATTAGAAAAAATGATATCACCTACAATTTTTTATTTTGAGAGGGTCGACGTACCCCCCCCCCTCCCCACAGCCACTGATGGCATCATAATTCCCTTTTGGGGAACGGCCGTTCCCGAAATTCGGGCGGCGAGCAGCCGGAAAGTATTTCACATGCTAATCAGAGTGCTTTTCTGGTAGCTATTACACTACTCCACCGCCCAACCATACCCTTACAATCAATTCCTTCCATGCAAATGTGAGGTGAGCACATATCCCTCAATGGCTTCGATTTGGAGAGTACTATCTACAGCCTGTACTGTTCTTTGAACTATTCTGAGCTGAGTTATTCACTTCGATTCCCAGAACTCAATTGCTATTACAACTCTATCACTGATCTTTTCACTGCCAGTGAGGCCCTTCTGATCGAGGAAAACCCCAACAAACTTGACTCTGTGATCCCCGAGCAACCTGATTCAATGGACGGCTGCATGTGAAGCCTGACATGAGATGATAGCATGAGGAGTAGGCAGGAAGTCAAGTTTTTTTTTCCTGTTTGCAGGGTAACATGTTGTTGTAGAAATGTCTGCAAAATGAGGCAAAAGGGAAGAAAAACCTCATATGCATGGTTCGAACCCACACATAACCAAAATTGTAGGCATGAAAGTCTAAAGAACACAGCAGACTAACACAGACTAAACAGACCATAGAGGTCAGCAATACACTGTTTACCTCCCTCGTCCGAGCTTGTGCAGCCCCTGGAACCTCTTTTTGACCCCCCAAAAATCTGTATACAATTTTTTATTTTGGCCGACCAGGGTACGCCCCCCCCCCCCCCCCCCCCCCCCCCTACCCCATATGGCAATCTCTTATCTTTGGTCCCCCTTGGAGTGATTCCCATCTCGTGACATCAGCGGTATTTCCTTTTGCGGACATGCCAGCTCTCTCACCCTCGCTGTCGTCCCCTGCCCTCTGGATGCGTGCGCTGCTTCCAGACTGGCCTCAGGCTCATCTTGGTGAAGCTCCCCGGGAGCCAAATCCCCTGCGGAAGAACTGGCGCTGGCGTGGGTAGGTCCAGAAGTGGCCGATGTCGAAGATGCGCGCGATGACACCGCCAAACGACGCCAATCGGTGGACGACTTCTTGACAGGCTTCCCGAGTCTGAGCTCCTGCCGCCAGTCAGCCTTCACACCCCCTTCGGCTGCCTTGCGCTGCTTGGTCTTCTTGGCGGGTCTCATATGGGTATTGTCAGCCAAAGCATCGAATCACGTAGGTGAGACACTTACTCGGCACCCTCTGGCACATCATGATCGGCGGGCTTGCGTTTGGACCCCGTGGGCTGACTTTCTTGCATGTTTTGAATTTCGGAGCGAAGCGTACCCTGGAAATAACAGACAATCAGCGCGGGACAGACCAACACAAAAATCCCACCTTTGCCGCCTTGGTACTGGTTCTCTTCTTGGCTGGTGGCTTCGTGCGAAGGGTTGCCTCGAATGCTGCCACCTTGGCTGCGATCTCAGCTTCGTCGTCCGCCTCGTTATCTATGGGATCTTGGTCAGTGCCAATCTCGTCCTCGCTGGGAGCTTCTTCTAGTGCAACGTAATCGGGGTCTTTATCTGAATCGTCGCCGTCGTCCATTGGGTCGATGCCATCTTGGATCAACGCGTACGGGTCTCTGGGCGACGAAGATGGTGAAGTCGACGAGAGGTTTTGGGGAGGAGTCTAAAAAGATGTATGCAAGTGAATGCTACGGCTTTGGGTACACTCACCTCACGCTCGGGTGATTCTTGGTGTGATTTGGCGAGGACTGCGCGCTTGAGCTCCATGGTACGAAGGTCTTGCGCAACTCTATCCTTCTCCTCCTTCACTCGTTGCTTCTCCGCATTGTCGAGAGCTATCTGCTCCTGGGTGCGACGTTTCTGCTTCGCGTTATTGACAACGTTGCCAGGGCGTGCGGTTGATGCTTCCCGGCGGCCTCGCTCTGCCATGACGGAGGTCAGAGGTGAGAGAGAGTGGGAGAAGAGGCTGACTCGAGTCTGAGGAAAATTTTCATCAACTTGGTCTCGTGATGGTTTCCCTCTGCGCCCCACAAAGGCGCCATTTCCACATGGCAACCGCACCCAGCTGACTGATTCATTCGGGATCTGCACCCCGCTCAGTAATTTGGCTTACTTTATGTTCCGCCCATCCCGCCGCAAAATATTTCTCACCTAAGTCTGCACATCGTCCTATTGCAATGCCTGGCGCTCGAGGAAGGAAACGTGCTGATCTAAATCGCATTCCATGCACATATCCCGGCTGTCCTGTCCGCGTTAAATCTGCCCGTGGCCTCACTTACCATGTAAATTCCGTGCACCAAAATCCGAATACTCTGCACACCGTGGCGGGCTCAAGCAATCATTCACCACCACTCTCTCCACATTCGCAGGGAGACGATGTAGATATGCCGGACGATTTCGGCACCCCACCACCCCAGCTGTCGCCCCCACATGAGCAGCCACGTTCGTCGAAGACTTACCATCCATTTTTGACGGGTGCGTTCGGAATAGTACAATCAAAATCACACCCAGTCCAACTCGAATTTTCCTTAGGCCAGCCATGCGATGAGAATGGGGCATTTCTGCCGGCTGGTACACCACCTCCACTGCGCACAACAGCTCCGAATGACGATTGGTCGCCTTATGACGACTCGGTACAATTCAATATCGCCAACTTTCTATTTCGGAGAGTTCAAATGGCCTCAAAAAATATTGATTTTCTTCTCGAGCAGTGGGCGCTCTCTCTCATGAAACACAATGATCTCGGCCCTTTCGAAAACTATCAGCATCTCTACGAGACCATAGATGCAACTAAGCTTGGTGATGCACCCCGGAAATGTCTCCAAACAGAACCTTTGGCGGATGGAGAGGATGCCCCTGCTTGGGCTCGCCAATCGTATGAAGTCTGGTATCGAGATCCGGAGGTAGTTATCTCTAACATTCTTGATAATCCCGACTTCGATGGTGCATTCGACACTGCACCGTATGTTCACCTCGATTCCAATGGAAAGAGACGCTGGCATGACTTTTAGTCCGCAAATTTTGCATGGAAGCACTCAGTAAATTATTATTTTATTCCCTTGATACCCGGGTTCTTTTCAGGGCTGAATCAAAGTACAGGATAAAATATATGAAGATGATCCTACGACAGAGGGGTCCATGTATACACCGCTTTTTTTCGGAAGCGACAAGACCACTGTCTCTGTTGCAACAGGAGATGTCGAATATCATCCTGGGTACATGTCCCTTGGGTGGTACTTGTTCCTCCATCACCGAGTCGCGGCATATCACGGCGGTCCAGAAACCTTGGCGACGTTCAAGCCGCTACGAAGCTTTATCGCAGATGCTACTTACCAATCAGCGACTTGACAAGTTGGCGGCTGCCCGCGCTGACTTCGTTGAGCGTGGAATGGTCCCTCCGAATTTCGTACCCGTTCCCGACAAAGATCCTGATGATGTAGATGCAGAGGAAACCGATGAGGCTCGTGTCGACGGTAATGTCATTCTTGCTCGTCGACGAGGTAAGAAATGTTTTGTGATGTTATCAGTGAGCGGGAACTAATTGCTCTTCCGTTTGAAGAGCGTTCATACCCTCGCTCGGCAGCTGATCTTGCCACACACATCAATGTTCCCAACTTCACCAACCTTCTAGCCAGCTTCCTCAATGACCAGCTCTCCTCTGATATGCAATCCGAAGATCACTATACCTCAGACGACGACCTTGAAATTTCACAATACACCATTTCTGTTTACCATTCGGCCGTAGCAACATTTTATGCGCCCAGTGATCCCTCGGGTATCCGGGGCATGCGTCGGGAGCGTATCCGTTCTACTCCGCAGTGGAGAAAACACGGACCTCGGCGAGACTGTGCCTTTGTGGTTGAGAACCAAGCAGAGCACGGTTTCCGGGGGATGAGCGTCGTACGCATTCGGCTTTTCTTTTCATTCACTCATGATGGCATCGATTATCCATGCGCACTTGTTGACTGGTTCAAAAAAGTGGGCCGGTCCCCCGACATCCAAACAGGCATGTGGATTGTGGAGCCCGAGATGCAGGGCCGATATCGGTTCACCACCATTGTACATCTCGACACTCTCCTTCGCGGGGCTCATCTGATTCCTGTGTATGGCAGCGCCTTCATACCAGTTGGGCTCCGGTATATTCACTCTCTAGATGCTTTCAAAGCCTTTCATGTAAACAAATATGCAGACCATCATGCAAATGAAATAGCCTTTTAAATTTCACAACTGCTTCAGCAAAGTCCACCTGGCTATGATTTCTGACAAACTGGCAGTTCTGTTAATCTGGCTGAGCTGGCAGCTAATGGCGCCAGCGGTGCCAGCTCAGCCAGCCGAGCCAGATGCCGCCAAGAGAAATACATTTTCCCTGTGGTTCGCGATGTCCCTATATTGGGTACAGCTTTGGCGAGGAATCGACTTCATTCCGGATCCATTGCGGCATTAATTTTTCACATATTCCCCAATGGATTTGGTAGTCGCATGTAAATGGACGCTTAGATGCAGCCGTGATTAGATCCTTCGCCCAAGATGTTTTTACCACCCACGGCCAGTTTAATTGAGCTGTTGACGGTAACATGTGCAAAATGGGTTGGGAGTTCCAAGAGAGACTGCAGGTATCCAAGCGGCAGAATAACACGTCGAACTCGAAGAGGTACAATGCCTGTTTCTGTACATAGCAGGATAACCATGATCTACCATATAGGTTGAGCATTTGCGGCATGAATGAGATTTGAACCTCACAGAGTTGTTTGACATGAACATCTTCGCAGTCTGGTAATATTTCACAGATGGAAGGCTACTCGGGCCATGTGGAGAGTATTGAGTTCTCTGGTATTCAACGTGTGATCCTCAACTGCCATAATACAGGATCACGCAGTGCCTGCCTTGGTTTTGAAATGGTCTTGAAAAATATTCTGAATCACTGCGTTCCCACCCCCCGTAGACAGAGGGTTCGTCTATCCATCTTGACAAAGAGTAGACGGACCCCTTTGTCTACATATGTCTACATCGCGTAGACACAGTCGGTCTACATATGTCGGCATTTGTCTACGTCAGTCTACGTCGGTCCACGCACATAGACCGACGTAGACCAAGAGTCAACCGATGTAGACACAACCACCCAAAGTGCCCGAAATCCACATCATAATTTTGGCTCGGGTGTGTCTCGGGTGTGTCTCCGTGCGCCCACAGCATAGACACAGGTATACACAGGTCCACATATGTATAGCCGGACCGTGTGTACGGCATGTAGCCAAATGTAGACGGATGTAACATAAGCTAGCCGAACATCACGGCGTACACACAGGTAGCCGCACATAGCTGCACATAGCCGCATATAGACCGATGTAACATAAGCTAGACGGGGGTCAGTCTAGATGGGGTCGGAACGCAGTGAATGTTTTTCCGTAGGTTGACACCTACGCATTTTCCTCATTTGTGATTTTGAGCACGGAATTTCCGAGCATGAAGACGGGTAGGTGATTTGGTAGTGGTGGTCGGCAACGCTGTGCCAAATTTTGCGGGTATAAATCCCTCTCCATCTACCTTACCCGGACGAATATAAAAAATCGGCTATAATCATTTTTTTCTAACTTGTATGAGGTATGTACTGTGTACCAAGTTTGGGGACAAGACCTGCCACTGAGTCCAGGGATTCTAGGTGTACCTACGAAGGGTGGGGTATACTAAATCTCAGATTCACTCTTTTTTGGCCTCAATTTGGGACCCAGACAATGCTGTGTGCATATATATGGAATTTGGTTGTGAATAAAACGGTTCTTTAGACCATTGAAGTGTTCTCTGGACGAAAAAGTGGTAGGCACCTTCGAAATGCGGCAATACCGGTTCTGCGATCACTGATTTCCGGTAGCGTTGCCGACCACCATTGGTAGCATGTCAAGGATTAAGATTACAGTTTGCAGCATGTTGATTAGGATGAAGTTCTTTGCACACGAGTCCCGGAGAGTACTGTATTACAGCTCTTTGCAGAAGTAATGGCACGTGGCTTTTGAGGCCATTGCTGCGCATGGCAATACAAGTCCTTAGTCTTCTTTCCATGTGAGGGTATGAGGGCCCTTAGTGAACATGCCTGGGTGGTGAAAACCAGCAAGATGTCTTCAGATGTCCAGAGATTTTACAGCTCTAACCATTTACTTTCTTTTTGTCATTGGATGTAAAGTAACCCATTGGCAAGGCCATGTAAATCTTTGTCTCACCATTTGCCCAGGGCCCGCAAAGTAAACAGTTTATTTACCATTTCAATAGACTTGTAACCTGTTCTGCTGCGACATCTCTAAGTGCAAGCACTTTGCTGCAGGCAGACTGGTACAACTCAGGACCAACAATTGACCTGAGTGAGGAATTTGAATCTTTGAGTGGCACCAATTACGGCAATCCGTCTCCAAATCTCATCATTTCCCAAGTAAACTTGCACCATCCCGGCAGGCCAAAAAAAATCTAAAGAGAATTTCGAGATACGAGGTGATATATTGAAAAGCTAGAAAGAAGTACGTGTATGAAATTCTTCTGGTGAAGAATTCCCACTAGATCCCAAGTCCTATTTGTGCTTTGTTGTAGTTCGGGGATTCGCGTGGATATATACCACGAGTGCGAATTTGGAGTGTGGTCGGTGTGTGTTAAGTGAGTTTTTGAACTCGAAAGTTGTATAGATCCTGTGAAATAAAAGTCCAAATCCAAATCCTAATCCTTTTCAACCCAAAATCCGTAAAGTTCCACCTAAAATCCTTCTGAGTTCCCGTGATCCGTAAAGCAAGTCCAAAATTTGTGAGAGCGAGTTTGTAGAGTTGTGAGAGTGAGTTGTAAGGGTATTGAGTGTTTAGAAGTTTGTGAGCGTTGAAATTGCCAGTGGGGGTTGCCCGGGTGTGTATTATTCTTCAACTACCACATTCCGTGCCCTTTATATACCCCTGCTGTTTGTAACTACCAAATAATCCACTATATATGCATACCCGGGACTGAAACACCTGGTCACTAGGTTTCAGTACGCCAATTGGTCTCATATTCCCCATTCCTTGACTACTTTACTGCCCGTAGTCAAGTTTCGGCTTATCCCCTTGGTTATCCCCACGGTAGCAGTGGCTATGATAGTCACCACACACCTCCTGCTTCAACAGACTGCCCTTTGACACATTAAATCACGTTGAAACCTAACAACCGTCGTGTCCGAGACGCGTTTGATCCCAAAACGCGAGAAGTTGAACGGTCACGTGACTATCAGCACTGCCCTTTTTCTGACAGTTGATCCCCGCACACGCCACCGTTACTCTTCGTACAAGTGAATAGCCCGTATGTTTCCCATTTACTCTGGTTTTGCTAGCCAGTCCCCATTGTTTCCAGGTCCTGCAGCCTTATTATTCAGGTTGCCAAATATTTGGGTAAGTCCTCTTTTGTCATTCCTTCTCATCATTTCGTCCTTCCTCCGCGCGGATCCAGCACATTTTCACGGGCGCAAAATCGCCCCGCTCATCATCTCCCCCGAACAAAAATCTGGACTGCCCTCAGTCCCAAAAAGTCGCTGGTTAACTCCTTCTTCGGAGATATGTTTGAGAATCTTCTCACGCCCGGAATTCTCCGGACTTGTCCTTTATGCCTGCCGCAGTCGACATTCCCACCCTTTCTTCTCTTGCCAGCACATCACCAGCGCTCACCATCCCCGAATTTCGACGCCTTCAAGGCAAACTTTGTTTTCTAAGATTGACTTTGCGTCGCCTCTGGGGCTGACTTTACGTCGCCCATTGTCTTTTCCTTGAGTTGACTTCACGTCGCTCAGCTCTTCGGCCGACTTTGCTTTGTATGTGGAATAGTGGGGTCCTTGGGTTTTGTTTTCTGGTTGTTTCCTTGCTGAGGTGCGTCCATTATCCTCGTGCTTCCTCATTCTGCCGCTCATCCCCATTGTTCTTTACACAGCCACTTGTTGCGCCCTATAAATGTGCCGTCGCCGCCTGTCCTTTCCCCATTCGCCGCATTCCCCGTTATAATTTTCCCTTCCCACTGTATATCTTTCAACCTTCCATCGTTATGTCTCCATCTTCGGCTGCTTCTTCCTCCATGCATTCCGTTCATTCCGTTTTTGAACACCCACGCTCGGCACCACTTCCCCATCCACCTTTACCGTCATCCGCATCGTCCCGCTCTACCCCGGAAGGGTTTATCATCCCGGTTGTCCCTTCTTCCGACGACCCCTTGGTGATTTCATATGATTCCCGCGGTCACCGTGTTCTACCCAACGTTTCCAACACGCCTTTGGATGTCCTGGATGGTCGTGTCACCAAGCTAGTGCAGGAGCACCCCATGGTACGTCCCTTGATTTTCTATTCTTTCTTACTCATCCTTTCGTGTCTTCCAGGTTATTCCAAAGTGCGCCAACTGCGCTGAGCAGGGCATTACGTGCTCGTACTACGAGGCGGGTGTTCCTTGCCCCCCTTGCTCCGTCCTCGGAATCCCGGAGTGCGATTGGGCGGACCCATTCTGGGTGCTCGAGAACTTCCGCCGTTCCCGTGACTCCTACTTCTGCGACGAGCGTGATGCTTTGGTTAAGTCGGTTAAGGAGAACCGGCTCCCGGTCTCCCTTTTTGGTGCGTTGGTTCTTCCTCCCTCGTGGTCTGTTTTGCTGATATCCCCTTGTTTTCCTTCAGAACGCGAATTCGAGATACGTATGTCCTGGTTTTATAGTGGTGCCCAGGGCGCAATCAATCGCTACTTGGTGCGTTGATTCTTGCCTTATCCATCCCCTCTCTAACCTTTCCTTTTCAAGCTTAACTCCCGGGCGACTCGTGATGTCGGCTTGCGCGGCTACAAGGCTCTTGCCGCTTCGACTTCCGATGCCTCCACTCTCCTTCGCTTCATCACCCTTGGCGTTGAGACCCGTGTCCACCCATGCGTTCTTCAAGTCATCACGGAGCGCGTTCAAGATCTTCTTGCGTCTATGCTTTCTTGACCGGTGTTCTCGTAATGTGTCCCCTCCTTTACGTATACGTATCCATCTTGTATCCTTTTTCTTGGGCCCCATTCTATTTCTTGTGTCATTATTTTCTTGATTTAATAAATTCCTACGGGGCTTTTTGGCGAATATTGTGCTTGATTCTTGGTTACGCCCGTTTTTGTTCTTGTGATCCTGATGTCCTTCCTTCGAAGACTTTGAGTGATCTTCGCCCTGATTCGCTGGCGTGTAAGCCTCGTTTTTTTTTTTTTTTTTCGTTTCTGAGACTGATGGACTCGGGTTTGGGTTTCAGTGCCATGCCCACGTATACCCGCTTATCCACGTGCTTGCATTGTCTTTCCCCTCCCAGTAACACAGCCTATAGCCTTGTTGTTCGTGTTTTTCAGTGCTGTGCACTTGAACACGTAGCGTTTCGGAATTGTGACGTGTTTTGAGTGCGAAACGTGCGAAATTTGACGTGACTATGTTCGAATTTTCCATTGTAGCGACGTGTTCGAGTTATCGTCATTGTTCCTCCCTGATTTTACAGACCGCAACTGTCCCAGTTGCGTACTATAAAAGGTGCAGTTTTCATTTTCTGGTTCAGCATCTCAACCATTTTTCCTCCTTTTTGTGTTCCAACAATTTCATTCCCTTCTATCCTTCATCTGTTTCTTATTCCAAATGGCCACCAACATCCCAGGCTCCCTTTCCAAGGATGACGAACTTATTGTTCGCAAGCTCCTCAAGACTGTCCGTGCCACAAAGTATGAAGACCCTGTTGATCAGGAGGCCTTCCTTGTGGAGTCCGCAACCACTGTCGTAAGATCTCTCTCCTCGGTCCTTCTTTCATCTTCTCATTCTCTATCCTTTCCAGCTCCAGTTTCGTCCGCAAGTTGCTTCGTTTGCACAGGTTGCAGACCTTGCCGACTGTGTTTTTATCCTCCGATCCATGATGCACGCCAGCCGTGCTCGTCTTGGTACACCTCCCAACGCCACCTTCGTTTCTTTGCAAGATTTCGCAGGCGAAATTGTCCGAAAACGCCACATCTTCCGAGAGCGCCAGCGTGCCAACGCTGAGCAGGCTCGTACCAGGGAGACAACAGTGGCTCGTGCTGAACGCAGTGATGCACTTGAGCATGCCGCCAAGAAGGTTCATCATCTTCTTTGCTGTTTGTTAGCTTTGTACTAATTCTGGCTCTTTTCTAGGTTCCTGCTTCTCCCGATAAGGATGCTGTTTCCATTCCCTCAAGCAGCGATGATGGTATGGCTCCCCTGGACCTCCAGCTGGTTTCGAAGGCACGTCTCATTCCTCCATCTTCCCCTGCCCCCTTGTTCATGTACACTTTCTTCTAGGATCCTTCGCCGAGCCCCATTAAGGTTGAACCTGCACCGACTCCCCTTAGTTCTCAGGGTATTTTCTCTTTCCCTTATCTTCGCCTCGCGTTTTCATTGCTCATAGTACGTCTAGCCACCTTGTTAACCCCAATTGACGAACTCGGTCTTCATTTTGGCAGACTGTTGATCCCAGCCTATCGGCCGCGCCTCGTTTGTTTCTTCCATAGTCCCTTGAACATTGTTCCAACATCTTTTCCTTTTTCTAGCCAAGCTCTCCCTTGTCATCAAGCCCATCCCTTCCGGACCTCGTGCCGGACTTCTTCCTAGGTCAACACCGCCTTCCCACAAAAGGAAACGACTGGAGGAAGGAGAGGGTGGGACTGGTCGGTCGCCCATCGGTACGTCCTGCTATTTTGTCTTTTTTTTTTTCTTTTTTCTCAACAGCAGCTTTTGCAGAGACCGCCATTTACACACGACCGCGTCGTCCAGTGCAACACCCTTCAAATGGTTCCTCGCCCATTCGGCCGTCCGCAGTCCAGCTTCATCGACGACTGGTTGCAGTCCAAGCAGAAATCCGCCGATTCGTGGCGGTCCAGAAGGAACTCTCCTGGCAACTCCAAGTACTTCGTCAATCTGAAACAAGTGATTCGCCGGCCGCCCCGCAAGTAAATCCATTTTTGCTTTATCCTCCACACAAGTCCTGATGCCTGACTTGCAGGATAAAGGCAAATAATAAATGCTGCTATTATTGCTCTGCCCCCGACCATCTGGTCGCACTCTGTCCGCTCCGCGAGCCTATTGACTAGGCCCCTTTTGTTTATGCCTTATCCCTACTGGCGCATGTATACCCCTTATTTATTTTGAGCGCTGGCCGCTCCTCTTCTGTATTTCTTGGATGCAATATTTATTCTTTTTGACTCCGTTCACCTTCCTGACCACCTTCCTCATTGCTATCTTTGCTGGGTAGAAGCCGCACTCCTTCAAACTGCAAATCCTTGCCATGGTATGGTTCATCATCCTTTTCCAGTTCTTCCAGCGTCTTTTCGGATACATCCAGCAGCTGCTTGATGTGGGGTCCCCAGGTGAGTTTTCTTCGCTGTTCGAATGGTATGACTCTGAATTTTCCAATCTTCTTCTGCCAGACAGCCCCATTGAACTCACACACAATGTATGCGCCACCTTTTGTCCTTCTAACCACTATTAACGGTCCCCACCAGCGGTCTCGATTTCTCCCACTCAATGAGCCCTCATCGACCGTATTCCTTACAAGTACGATGTCCCCTGGCCCGAAATCGTAATCCTTGATGACATGCTTATATTTTTCAGCATAATCTTCGGCGCTTTTGACTTTAATTGCTTCCATGCGATCCCGCATTTCCTCAACATGGACGGCATGCTTGGCCAGTGCACGAGCACGAAGTCCAATTAATTCGCTTGTTGAGACCAAGCGGTCTGGATATTCTGCCATCCAGGTCGCTTCCGCAACATCCAGGGGCAATACAGGATGTGCACCACAGACCGCAAAGTAAGGTGAGCACCCCATCCCTCTCCGTGTTGTGACTCTGTCCGCCCATAGGACTTGATGTAGGAAATAAAACCACTGATGTAGGTTTCCACCCGTTGCTTTGTACAGTGATTGTCGCAGGTCCCAGTGACCCCTTTCCACCACCCCATTTGATTGTGAATGATAAGGCGATACCCTTATCCCTTGAATCCCGTATTTGCTCTTTAACCATTTCAGGGCCGCCAGGAATGGTGTCCCATTGTCGGTGACTATCCAAGTTGGGCACCCCCATCGGCAAATTATATCTTCCAACAAAAATTGCCCAATGTTCTCTGCTGTTTGGTTGCGCAGTCCCCTTGCTTCAGGAAACCTTGTCAAGGCACATCTCGCATCCACGATGTAAGTACATTGATTTGATCGTTCCGGCATGTGCATGACATCCGTATGAATTTTCTTGAAGATGCTTGGTGTCGCCGAGATGACCGGCGGGGCCTTCAGTATTGCCAATTGCCGTTTCTGACACAACCGGCAGGTTTTGATGTACCGTCTTACATCGCCTTCAAGATCTGGCCACCAAAATCGCTGTTCTAAGAGCGAAGTAGTTGCAAATCCCCCACGATGCCCGAGTGCGTCATGTGCAGCGCGCATCATGTACATCCGATGTTCCTTCCCAACTACCAATCGACTTGGTGAGTTCTTTTCCCGTCGGTATAGTTTTCCATCACCAGATGAGTGGAACCTAGATGCATAACGGATGAAGTGCTGATATTTCGGGCCATCTTCCATTCCTTCCGGGCGAGTCATTGGGTCTTTCAACCACCCAACTATCAACTCTAAATTCTCATCCTGGTGGCGTGCACCTTTACTCCGTCTTTCCTCGTTGTAAGGCTCCCGCGCCTCCTCCTCATTCCTAAGATCCTCATCTGGCAGTAGTCTTGTTTCGACATCTGATATCTGGACGTATGCCGGTACGGCCAAGTTTTCGGCTGCATGGCACTCTTTAACATAATCTGTTACCAGCTTCTCCTCCGCCCGAGCTTGACCCAGCTCCTTATTGAAATCCATTATGCTGGTGGCTCCGACCCCAATCTCTTGTGTGTATCCTCCCCGCGTGTCAATATCATGTTTAAATTCCTCTAGGTCCAATGGTTGTTCAGCAGAATAATCCCATTCTTCATGCCGGCTCGGAGGGCCATTTGGCTCTACATCTTCATCATCTCTACGAGGCCATTCCTCATCGCCTGGTTGCGCCTCTCGTCTTGATAAGCCATCTGGCGGAAAGTTGACTCCGTTGGTATGTTTAAGTTTGAATTTAAACATGAGTATCTGCTCGATCCAACGGTTGATCGTAGCGTTGGGCCCCATCCCCGGGTTATTCAACATCCCTTGGATATATTTTGCGTCCATCTCAACGACTAAACGCCGACACCCTAGCAGCCAATACTGCATGGCTTCCAAGGCCCGCTTCAAACCGTACAACTCCCGCTTTGGCTGTGAGAATTCCGCCTCCCTCCGATTCAATGTTATTGATGCGAATTTAGCGTAGTAGCGCTTCTTCGGATTGTCCGGATCAGTCTGGTAGATTTGGATGCCAACTGCCATCCAGGAAGTGTCAACGGCTAGGACTATATCAGAGTCCCAGTCGTAGTTGAGCGGCTTGAGACAAGGTGCGTTTCCCAATGCCACTTTTAATTTCTCCATCGCTGTTTCTTGTTCTTCACCCCACTCGAACTCGACATCTTTCCGCGTCAATTTTTGGATTGGTCGAGTAAGTACTGCGTAGTTTTTGATGAACATTCGCATAACTCCCACCGTGCCAAGAAATTGTCGGACCCCTGACACATCTCTCAATGCCGGCCATCTCATCACCACCCCAATCCTATCGGTATCTGGCCTACGCCCCTCGAACGAACATAGATGTCCCACCACAAAGAATTCTTCCGCGCATAGGACAGACTTTGCACCCGAAAAGGTACCACCACAATATCTGACTCGTTGAATAATCCTATTCAAGTTTGCAAAATATTCCCAGATAAACCTTCGGATCCCCGAGTTTTCTGCGATCGTTTCGCATCCACCATCCGGCAGTTCGTACCGAGTTCCGGGTCCCCGGATGGGTACGTCGTCGATGTAGGGCATCGTAACATGTGGGATTTCATCTTGCAGGATGTACGTGACATCATCGTGAAATATAGGGACGCTGTTTGTCCATCCTTGTGGCAACTTGACAAGTCTTAAGGCACCGAAAGGCGTTTGAAATGTGGTAAAGTCCCTTGATCCCTCTGCGATGTCACGGTGGTCATAGCCAGAAAATAAATCCAGGCATCCTCCACATGCCCTTCCAGCAAAATGGTTCGCTAACTCTTCTGTTGCTGGTGGCAGCCCCGAGTGCGCAATTGTTACAGCATTTAATGGCTCCAAGGCATGCACCAATCGGAGGCTTTTGCCATCTTTCTTCAAAACACCAAAGAACTTGCTGCGGTATGAAGCGTTTGAAGGTTCGTACACCCCAGCGTCCAGACGCCTTTTAATTATTTTGCAGAATTCCTCCAACTGTCCACGTGGGATGGGGATGCTACGCTCCACCCATGCCTCATGTTCCACCAGTGGGAATTCTACTGGCGGGAAGAAATCATGTCGAAAACTTCCCCGCTCGCTGTCATCCCACGCAAACGCCCGTTCATGTTTGCTGACTATCTCATGCAGCGCCTTCATTTCTTCTGGCCACAAGAACTCTCCATGCCGTTTCTCTAGCTCCTCCTTTCTCTCTAGGGTATACCTCCCCTTTGGTTCGAATTCCGGTGGTTGTGGGTTTAATGTTGGAAGTCCTTCCAGCGGGTCACCTTTAATTTCCCGACGGATCCGGTATCGATCGGGCAGCTCAGTGTATATGGGCCGTACTTTCAACCCAACGGGTTTATATTTCTTGCCTGCGAAGACCGAAACTGACTCTCCTTCAGTTTCCTCTTCCTTGCCTTGTGTCCCAGGACAGGCAAAGTCTAAGTGCTGGATGCAGGCACATTGCACGTCTGTGCCAACCGAGTGCCAGGTCCGTGCTCCTTGCTCCGAGTCCCTGAGACTCCTATATTCTTTTACAGGTCCCACCGTAACATTCGCGAAGACTTTGTGTGGTATTCCCGCAACATTTTCAATGGCTTGTGTCCGATATCCATTGAACAACTCGGTGGCAACTTCATCTGCTTCCATTCTCTCTACTTCTCCTGATGCCGCCACATAGGCCTCAATAATCTTCTCCGGTGTCATCATTCCTCCCCTTGGCTGGTAAACCTGTTCTATCCGAGGCCACTCCTTCTCTCCATCGAACCCCACAATTATCGCCAACTCCTCTCCTTGACCAGGCACGGTCACATCTTCGAGGATTTGCGAAAAACCTGTTGTGAGGCTCCATCTCGAGCCGTAGGTGCATCTTGTTTTGCTAACTTGGTATTGTTCTTGACTCGGTCATAGGTTGGAACAGTCCACGATCGACCCGTATTTGGGTCAGTCAACGTTAAGAGTTGATTCCCCCAGTCGTGGTCGGTTCGACTCTTTGTCAACACATCAAACGGCCTTCCCAGCAAAACTTGGTAGGCTGGGTCCCTAATGACATGGACCTGGAGATAAACTTTCAACTCTCCCCATCGAAACGGTACGTTCCGAGCTAGCCCCATTGACTTCTCTAGTTGACCGTTGGCGCTCTGCATAAAGATGTTGATATTAGGATCCCAAACCAAGCCGCATGCTTGTGCCTGCGCAAGCGATGTCGACACGATTTGCGAGCCCGAGTCCAATACACATTCCACTGGGCCTTGGCTGTTGATATATGGGAAGGTTACTCTCAAAGGTACTGAGTCCCGAGCCACGTATATCTGTTTTGGCTCTTCATCACTGCCTAACCCCTCCAAATATTGCAAGTAAGGATCTTGTGCAATCATAGATCCCGCAGGCAAGCCGTCCAGCTTCTGTGTTGTTACGAATACTTCCTGAACCTCAGGCAAGTCCCCAACTTCTATAGCATCACACATTAATTGACTGTCAGTTGCAGCCAAGTTGACCGTTTTTGAGGTGTCAGCCTTGGTCGTCTCGGTAGGTAACCCTGGTTCCCGTTCCTTCACCGGCTGCCGCGTTCGGGTAAGTTGCAGCTTTTCCCCTTCTCGGAGATCCCTGCTCATTCCAAACAGGTCTCCTAATTTTACCGTGACTTCCGTACTGTTGATGCGCTCCAACAGTTCACCGGCAAGTCCATCCCGTTGAACTGGCGCCTTCAACTCGTATGCCCTCCTTGATTCCTCCAGGTACCGCCGCTCTGTCTTGCTTTCGGACGCTGGCAGAGTTCGGGCCGCAGCACCTACCGGCTGAACAAGACGGTAAGGTAGGTCTCGATTTCTTTCTTGAATATTTTCGGACTTATTTCCCTCCGGAGGTTTAGAGACCTTCGCTCTCGTCCGCACCTCCATCCTTGGGGCCTCTAAAAATCCTGCTCCGGCGGGTCTGCAAAGCCTACGGCACGTGTTTTACTCCGTGTCTGGATATATTGGTCTTGAGCCGCGCCGCCCAATTTCATCATATTGAAAACAGTGCGCCCCAATTCCTCCATGTTCACTGTCGGCATTGGCACAGCTTGATTTGAGAAGGGCTGAACCTGTGCCTGCATCTGCATGGCTGGCGCAGGCTGGTGGAAAGACGGTGGATTCCGAGTTTGAACTTGGTTGAGCTTGACACGCAAAGTGCGTACTTCATCCCTGAGCGTATCAAACTCATCCTCTGGGCTTCCCCCGTAGAAAGACTCGTTATAGTGCTGCCCTACAGCGCTCTTGCGCTGCCAGTACTCCTCAACCCTCGTCGCTGCAGGTCCTCTCCCTCGAGGGATGAATCCACCATCTGCGAGCCTCTGTTGCCCATCCTCAACCACTATCCAACCTTTGTGGATGTGTGCCGCCTTAACTGTACAATCTTTTGCGAAATGGTCTTGGCCATCACAGTAATAGCATCCACTACGCTGCATCGGCCCACCATATCCCGTTCCATACCCCCTATTGTATTGCCTATCCGGGCCATACGTAGTGGGCAGGCCATTCCTTGCCCCTGTGTCACGCTGCTCATTATCCTCCCGTGTGGAGCTAGGACTCTTCGAGGTTTGAAAGGCTTTTAACAACTCCTCGTGAGCGGCTTTGGATTGTTTCTGAGCAACAACCAATGCATCCCTTAGACCTGATAATTCCCCACCCAGTTCTTCAAGTCGCGCATCTCTGCGCTCGATTTTAACGGTTGGGAACCGGTCCGATCGTTTATAGTCAGGTCCATCTTCCTCTCCCCAAGTCGTGTCTGTGGTTCCTTTATTTGCGAGGCGCTCCGCCATCTTGATCAATTCCTCAAGTAAGATGGGATCCTCCTTGCGATGATCTACCGCATTTGGTGCCGGCACTGCAGGTGCGTTCGCTGCTTGCAGCAAATCTTCTTTGATCAGATTCCGTGTATTGATTGCCATTCTCAATGTCTCAGCGAATCCACGCTCGAGTGCATCAAGGTAGCGTCGACACGCTTCTTTATTCAAGATGATTGCGGGAGCTTTACTAAGCTTTGTCACCAACGCCCTAAACCTCATTCCAAAACGTTTAAGGCGGCCTTCCTCTGCACGCCGGATATTCCTATTCTCTGCGCAAAGCGTCTCCAGTTCCTCAAGGGTCCCATCCAGGTCCTCCTGCATTTCTGGGTAGGCCTTCAAGACAGCTTTCTTGAAGTCTGCATATGGTGTCGCTGCCGCTGCATACTCCGGCAATGCACGCCATATCTCGCGCTTCTTGGCAGGGAGATAACCGGTGAGCAGCCTCTTCATCTCAGCTTCATCGGTGATCTGCCCCAGACCGATAATATCATCGACCTGCTCCATAAAATCCTGCAAGTCCTCCTTGTCTTCCGTGGTAAACTTCGGCACATTTGACTCCCAAGGTCGTGGAACCTTGAAACTTGCCACACCAGTTCCAGCCGGTGCATTTGCCATGATTGTTGTGGTTGTTGTGTTGGGGGTGACGGGTCGGAGGATATAGTCGAGATCGAATGAATCTTCGTCGTCAAAATCCGGTTGTATGTCAAAAAGCGACTCGTTTCCAAAAGGTAACTCGTCGTCTGAGTGTTCGTTGTTGTTAATAGCCTGGGCGTCGCCTGCGATGCCTAGATTATGCTGCTCCGTCCTTCTTCTTGCTGCGTACGCTGTGAAGCGTTCGCGTGTTCGTTGTCTAATCTCCTCTCGTCCTTGTTTGGTGAGTGCTTGAGCCGAATTTCTGCCAGCAGAAATTTTGGTGTTAAGCTTGTTATTGACCTGCTACTTCAAGATTGTGACCGGCACAACCAAGATGTAATCCAAATGAACCCCCTCGCGGTGGGCTCCAGATGAAAAGCTAGAAAGTAGTACGTGTATGAAATTCTTCTGGTGAAGAATTCCCACTAGATCCCAAGTCCTATTTGTGCTTTGTTGTAGTTCGGGGATTCGCGTGGATATATACCACGAGTGCGAATTTGGAGTGTGGTCGGTGTGTGTTAAGTGAGTTTTTGAACTCGAAAGTTGTATAGATCCTGTGAAATAAAAGTCCAAATCCAAATCCTAATCCTTTTCAACCCAAAATCCGTAAAGTTCCACCTAAAATCCTTCTGAGTTCCCGTGATCCGTAAAGCAAGTCCAAAATTTGTGAGAGCGAGTTTGTAGAGTTGTGAGAGTGAGTTGTAAGGGTATTGAGTGTTTAGAAGTTTGTGAGCGTTGAAATTGCCAGTGGGGGTTGCCCGGGTGTGTATTATTTTTCAACTACCACATTCCGTGCCCTTTATATACCCCTGCTGTTTGTAACTACCAAATAATCCACTATATATGCATACCCGGGACTGAAACACCTGGTCACTAGGTTTCAGTACGCCAATTGGTCTCATATTCCCCATTCCTTGACTACTTTACTGCCCGTAGTCAAGTTTCGGCTTATCCCCTTGGTTATCCCCACGGTAGCAGTGGCTATGATAGTCACCACACACCTCCTGCTTCAACAGACTGCCCTTTGACACATTAAATCACGTTGAAACCTAACAACCGTCGTGTCCGAGACGCGTTTGATCCCAAAACGCGAGAAGTTGAACGGTCACGTGACTATCAGCACTGCCCTTTTTCTGACAGTTGATCCCCGCACACGCCACCGTTACTCTTCGTACAAGTGAATAGCCCGTATGTTTCCCATTTACTCTGGTTTTGCTAGCCAGTCCCCATTGTTTCCAGGTCCTGCAGCCTTATTATTCAGGTTGCCAAATATTTGGGTAAGTCCTCTTTTGTCATTCCTTCTCATCATTTCGTCCTTCCTCCGCGCGGATCCAGCACATTTTCACGGGCGCAAAATCGCCCCGCTCATCATCTCCCCCGAACAAAAATCTGGACTGCCCTCAGTCCCAAAAAGTCGCTGGTTAACTCCTTCTTCGGAGATATGTTTGAGAATCTTCTCACGCCCGGAATTCTCCGGACTTGTCCTTTATGCCTGCCGCAGTCGACATTCCCACCCTTTCTTCTCTTGCCAGCACATCACCAGCGCTCACCATCCCCGAATTTCGACGCCTTCAAGGCAAACTTTGTTTTCTAAGATTGACTTTGCATCGCCTCTGGGGCTGACTTCACGTCGCCCATTGTCTTTTCCTTGAGTTGACTTCACGTCGCTCAGCTCTTCGGCCGACTTTGCTTTGTATGTGGAATAGTGGGGTCCTTGGGTTTTGTTTTCTGGTTGTTTCCTTGCTGAGGTGCGTCCATTATCCTCGTGCTTCCTCATTCTGCCGCTCATCCCCATTGTTCTTTACACAGCCACTTGTTGCGCCCTATAAATGTGCCGTCGCCGCCTGTCCTTTCCCCATTCGCCGCATTCCCCGTTATAATTTTCCCTTCCCACTGTATATCTTTCAACCTTCCATCGTTATGTCTCCATCTTCGGCTGCTTCTTCCTCCATGCATTCCGTTCATTCCGTTTTTGAACACCCACGCTCGGCACCACTTCCCCATCCACCTTTACCGTCATCCGCATCGTCCCGCTCTACCCCGGAAGGGTTTATCATCCCGGTTGTCCCTTCTTCCGACGACCCCTTGGTGATTTCATATGATTCCCGCGGTCACCGTGTTCTACCCAACGTTTCCAACACGCCTTTGGATGTCCTGGATGGTCGTGTCACCAAGCTAGTGCAGGAGCACCCCATGGTACGTCCCTTGATTTTCTATTCTTTCTTACTCATCCTTTCGTGTCTTCCAGGTTATTCCAAAGTGCGCCAACTGCGCTGAGCAGGGCATTACGTGCTCGTACTACGAGGCGGGTGTTCCTTGCCCCCCTTGCTCCGTCCTCGGAATCCCGGAGTGCGATTGGGCGGACCCATTCTGGGTGCTCGAGAACTTCCGCCGTTCCCGTGACTCCTACTTCTGCGACGAGCGTGATGCTTTGGTTAAGTCGGTTAAGGAGAACCGGCTCCCGGTCTCCCTTTTTGGTGCGTTGGTTCTTCCTCCCTCGTGGTCTGTTTTGCTGATATCCCCTTGTTTTCCTTCAGAACGCGAATTCGAGATACGTATGTCCTGGTTTTATAGTGGTGCCCAGGGCGCAATCAATCGCTACTTGGTGCGTTGATTCTTGCCTTATCCATCCCCTCTCTAACCTTTCCTTTTCAAGCTTAACTCCCGGGCGACTCGTGATGTCGGCTTGCGCGGCTACAAGGCTCTTGCCGCTTCGACTTCCGATGCCTCCACTCTCCTTCGCTTCATCACCCTTGGCGTTGAGACCCGTGTCCACCCATGCGTTCTTCAAGTCATCACGGAGCGCGTTCAAGATCTTCTTGCGTCTATGCTTTCTTGACCGGTGTTCTCGTAATGTGTCCCCTCCTTTACGTATACGTATCCATCTTGTATCCTTTTTCTTGGGCCCCATTCTATTTCTTGTGTCATTATTTTCTTGATTTAATAAATTCCTACGGGGCTTTTTGGCGAATATTGTGCTTGATTCTTGGTTACGCCCGTTTTTGTTCTTGTGATCCTGATGTCCTTCCTTCGAAGACTTTGAGTGATCTTCGCCCTGATTCGCTGGCGTGTAAGCCTCGTTTTTTTTTTTTTTTTTCGTTTCTGAGACTGATGGACTCGGGTTTGGGTTTCAGTGCCATGCCCACGTATACCCGCTTATCCACGTGCTTGCATTGTCTTTCCCCTCCCAGTAACACAGCCTATAGCCTTGTTGTTCGTGTTTTTCAGTGCTGTGCACTTGAACACGTAGCGTTTCGGAATTGTGACGTGTTTTGAGTGCGAAACGTGCGAAATTTGACGTGACTATGTTCGAATTTTCCATTGTAGCGACGTGTTCGAGTTATCGTCATTGTTCCTCCCTGATTTTACAGACCGCAACTGTCCCAGTTGCGTACTATAAAAGGTGCAGTTTTCATTTTCTGGTTCAGCATCTCAACCATTTTTCCTCCTTTTTGTGTTCCAACAATTTCATTCCCTTCTATCCTTCATCTGTTTCTTATTCCAAATGGCCACCAACATCCCAGGCTCCCTTTCCAAGGATGACGAACTTATTGTTCGCAAGCTCCTCAAGACTGTCCGTGCCACAAAGTATGAAGACCCTGTTGATCAGGAGGCCTTCCTTGTGGAGTCCGCAACCACTGTCGTAAGATCTCTCTCCTCGGTCCTTCTTTCATCTTCTCATTCTCTATCCTTTCCAGCTCCAGTTTCGTCCGCAAGTTGCTTCGTTTGCACAGGTTGCAGACCTTGCCGACTGTGTTTTTATCCTCCGATCCATGATGCACGCCAGCCGTGCTCGTCTTGGTACACCTCCCAACGCCACCTTCGTTTCTTTGCAAGATTTCGCAGGCGAAATTGTCCGAAAACGCCACATCTTCCGAGAGCGCCAGCGTGCCAACGCTGAGCAGGCTCGTACCAGGGAGACAACAGTGGCTCGTGCTGAACGCAGTGATGCACTTGAGCATGCCGCCAAGAAGGTTCATCATCTTCTTTGCTGTTTGTTAGCTTTGTACTAATTCTGGCTCTTTTCTAGGTTCCTGCTTCTCCCGATAAGGATGCTGTTTCCATTCCCTCAAGCAGCGATGATGGTATGGCTCCCCTGGACCTCCAGCTGGTTTCGAAGGCACGTCTCATTCCTCCATCTTCCCCTGCCCCCTTGTTCATGTACACTTTCTTCTAGGATCCTTCGCCGAGCCCCATTAAGGTTGAACCTGCACCGACTCCCCTTAGTTCTCAGGGTATTTTCTCTTTCCCTTATCTTCGCCTCGCGTTTTCATTGCTCATAGTACGTCTAGCCACCTTGTTAACCCCAATTGACGAACTCGGTCTTCATTTTGGCAGACTGTTGATCCCAGCCTATCGGCCGCGCCTCGTTTGTTTCTTCCATAGTCCCTTGAACATTGTTCCAACATCTTTTCCTTTTTCTAGCCAAGCTCTCCCTTGTCATCAAGCCCATCCCTTCCGGACCTCGTGCCGGACTTCTTCCTAGGTCAACACCGCCTTCCCACAAAAGGAAACGACTGGAGGAAGGAGAGGGTGGGACTGGTCGGTCGCCCATCGGTACGTCCTGCTATTTTGTCTTTTTTTTTTTCTTTTTTCTCAACAGCAGCTTTTGCAGAGACCGCCATTTACACACGACCGCGTCGTCCAGTGCAACACCCTTCAAATGGTTCCTCGCCCATTCGGCCGTCCGCAGTCCAGCTTCATCGACGACTGGTTGCAGTCCAAGCAGAAATCCGCCGATTCGTGGCGGTCCAGAAGGAACTCTCCTGGCAACTCCAAGTACTTCGTCAATCTGAAACAAGTGATTCGCCGGCCGCCCCGCAAGTAAATCCATTTTTGCTTTATCCTCCACACAAGTCCTGATGCCTGACTTGCAGGATAAAGGCAAATAATAAATGCTGCTATTATTGCTCTGCCCCCGACCATCTGGTCGCACTCTGTCCGCTCCGCGAGCCTATTGACTAGGCCCCTTTTGTTTATGCCTTATCCCTACTGGCGCATGTATACCCCTTATTTATTTTGAGCGCTGGCCGCTCCTCTTCTGTATTTCTTGGATGCAATATTTATTCTTTTTGACTCCGTTCACCTTCCTGACCACCTTCCTCATTGCTATCTTTGCTGGGTAGAAGCCGCACTCCTTCAAACTGCAAATCCTTGCCATGGTATGGTTCATCATCCTTTTCCAGTTCTTCCAGCGTCTTTTCGGATACATCCAGCAGCTGCTTGATGTGGGGTCCCCAGGTGAGTTTTCTTCGCTGTTCGAATGGTATGACTCTGAATTTTCCAATCTTCTTCTGCCAGACAGCCCCATTGAACTCACACACAATGTATGCGCCACCTTTTGTCCTTCTAACCACTATTAACGGTCCCCACCAGCGGTCTCGATTTCTCCCACTCAATGAGCCCTCATCGACCGTATTCCTTACAAGTACGATGTCCCCTGGCCCGAAATCGTAATCCTTGATGACATGCTTATATTTTTCAGCATAATCTTCGGCGCTTTTGACTTTAATTGCTTCCATGCGATCCCGCATTTCCTCAACATGGACGGCATGCTTGGCCAGTGCACGAGCACGAAGTCCAATTAATTCGCTTGTTGAGACCAAGCGGTCTGGATATTCTGCCATCCAGGTCGCTTCCGCAACATCCAGGGGCAATACAGGATGTGCACCACAGACCGCAAAGTAAGGTGAGCACCCCATCCCTCTCCGTGTTGTGACTCTGTCCGCCCATAGGACTTGATGTAGGAAATAAAACCACTGATGTAGGTTTCCACCCGTTGCTTTGTACAGTGATTGTCGCAGGTCCCAGTGACCCCTTTCCACCACCCCATTTGATTGTGAATGATAAGGCGATACCCTTATCCCTTGAATCCCGTATTTGCTCTTTAACCATTTCAGGGCCGCCAGGAATGGTGTCCCATTGTCGGTGACTATCCAAGTTGGGCACCCCCATCGGCAAATTATATCTTCCAACAAAAATTGCCCAATGTTCTCTGCTGTTTGGTTGCGCAGTCCCCTTGCTTCAGGAAACCTTGTCAAGGCACATCTCGCATCCACGATGTAAGTACATTGATTTGATCGTTCCGGCATGTGCATGACATCCGTATGAATTTTCTTGAAGATGCTTGGTGTCGCCGAGATGACCGGCGGGGCCTTCAGTATTGCCAATTGCCGTTTCTGACACAACCGGCAGGTTTTGATGTACCGTCTTACATCGCCTTCAAGATCTGGCCACCAAAATCGCTGTTCTAAGAGCGAAGTAGTTGCAAATCCCCCACGATGCCCGAGTGCGTCATGTGCAGCGCGCATCATGTACATCCGATGTTCCTTCCCAACTACCAATCGACTTGGTGAGTTCTTTTCCCGTCGGTATAGTTTTCCATCACCAGATGAGTGGAACCTAGATGCATAACGGATGAAGTGCTGATATTTCGGGCCATCTTCCATTCCTTCCGGGCGAGTCATTGGGTCTTTCAACCACCCAACTATCAACTCTAAATTCTCATCCTGGTGGCGTGCACCTTTACTCCGTCTTTCCTCGTTGTAAGGCTCCCGCGCCTCCTCCTCATTCCTAAGATCCTCATCTGGCAGTAGTCTTGTTTCGACATCTGATATCTGGACGTATGCCGGTACGGCCAAGTTTTCGGCTGCATGGCACTCTTTAACATAATCTGTTACCAGCTTCTCCTCCGCCCGAGCTTGACCCAGCTCCTTATTGAAATCCATTATGCTGGTGGCTCCGACCCCAATCTCTTGTGTGTATCCTCCCCGCGTGTCAATATCATGTTTAAATTCCTCTAGGTCCAATGGTTGTTCAGCAGAATAATCCCATTCTTCATGCCGGCTCGGAGGGCCATTTGGCTCTACATCTTCATCATCTCTACGAGGCCATTCCTCATCGCCTGGTTGCGCCTCTCGTCTTGATAAGCCATCTGGCGGAAAGTTGACTCCGTTGGTATGTTTAAGTTTGAATTTAAACATGAGTATCTGCTCGATCCAACGGTTGATCGTAGCGTTGGGCCCCATCCCCGGGTTATTCAACATCCCTTGGATATATTTTGCGTCCATCTCAACGACTAAACGCCGACACCCTAGCAGCCAATACTGCATGGCTTCCAAGGCCCGCTTCAAACCGTACAACTCCCGCTTTGGCTGTGAGAATTCCGCCTCCCTCCGATTCAATGTTATTGATGCGAATTTAGCGTAGTAGCGCTTCTTCGGATTGTCCGGATCAGTCTGGTAGATTTGGATGCCAACTGCCATCCAGGAAGTGTCAACGGCTAGGACTATATCAGAGTCCCAGTCGTAGTTGAGCGGCTTGAGACAAGGTGCGTTTCCCAATGCCACTTTTAATTTCTCCATCGCTGTTTCTTGTTCTTCACCCCACTCGAACTCGACATCTTTCCGCTGTCAATTTTTGGATTGGTCGAGTAAGTACTGCGTAGTTTTTGATGAACATTCGCATAACTCCCACCGTGCCAAGAAATTGTCGGACCCCTGACACATCTCTCAATGCCGGCCATCTCATCACCACCCCAATCCTATCGGTATCTGGCCTACGCCCCTCGAACGAACATAGATGTCCCACCACAAAGAATTCTTCCGCGCATAGGACAGACTTTGCACCCGAAAAGGTACCACCACAATATCTGACTCGTTGAATAATCCTATTCAAGTTTGCAAAATATTCCCAGATAAACCTTCGGATCCCCGAGTTTTCTGCGATCGTTTCGCATCCACCATCCGGCAGTTCGTACCGAGTTCCGGGTCCCCGGATGGGTACGTCGTCGATGTAGGGCATCGTAACATGTGGGATTTCATCTTGCAGGATGTACGTGACATCATCGTGAAATATAGGGACGCTGTTTGTCCATCCTTGTGGCAACTTGACAAGTCTTAAGGCACCGAAAGGCGTTTGAAATGTGGTAAAGTCCCTTGATCCCTCTGCGATGTCACGGTGGTCATAGCCAGAAAATAAATCCAGGCATCCTCCACATGCCCTTCCAGCAAAATGGTTCGCTAACTCTTCTGTTGCTGGTGGCAGCCCCGAGTGCGCAATTGTTACAGCATTTAATGGCTCCAAGGCATGCACCAATCGGAGGCTTTTGCCATCTTTCTTCAAAACACCAAAGAACTTGCTGCGGTATGAAGCGTTTGAAGGTTCGTACACCCCAGCGTCCAGACGCCTTTTAATTATTTTGCAGAATTCCTCCAACTGTCCACGTGGGATGGGGATGCTACGCTCCACCCATGCCTCATGTTCCACCAGTGGGAATTCTACTGGCGGGAAGAAATCATGTCGAAAACTTCCCCGCTCGCTGTCATCCCACGCAAACGCCCGTTCATGTTTGCTGACTATCTCATGCAGCGCCTTCATTTCTTCTGGCCACAAGAACTCTCCATGCCGTTTCTCTAGCTCCTCCTTTCTCTCTAGGGTATACCTCCCCTTTGGTTCGAATTCCGGTGGTTGTGGGTTTAATGTTGGAAGTCCTTCCAGCGGGTCACCTTTAATTTCCCGACGGATCCGGTATCGATCGGGCAGCTCAGTGTATATGGGCCGTACTTTCAACCCAACGGGTTTATATTTCTTGCCTGCGAAGACCGAAACTGACTCTCCTTCAGTTTCCTCTTCCTTGCCTTGTGTCCCAGGACAGGCAAAGTCTAAGTGCTGGATGCAGGCACATTGCACATCTGTGCCAACCGAGTGCCAGGTCCGTGCTCCTTGCTCCGAGTCCCTGAGACTCCTATATTCTTTTACAGGTCCCACCGTAACATTCGCGAAGACTTTGTGTGGTATTCCCGCAACATTTTCAATGGCTTGTGTCCGATATCCATTGAACAACTCGGTGGCAACTTCATCTGCTTCCATTCTCTCTACTTCTCCTGATGCCGCCACATAGGCCTCAATAATCTTCTCCGGTGTCATCATTCCTCCCCTTGGCTGGTAAACCTGTTCTATCCGAGGCCACTCCTTCTCTCCATCGAACCCCACAATTATCGCCAACTCCTCTCCTTGACCAGGCACGGTCACATCTTCGAGGATTTGCGAAAAACCTGTTGTGAGGCTCCATCTCGAGCCGTAGGTGCATCTTGTTTTGCTAACTTGGTATTGTTCTTGACTCGGTCATAGGTTGGAACAGTCCACGATCGACCCGTATTTGGGTCAGTCAACGTTAAGAGTTGATTCCCCCAATCGTGGTCGGTTCGACTCTTTGTCAACACATCAAACGGCCTTCCCAGCAAAACTTGGTAGGCTGGGTCCCTAATGACATGGACCTGGAGATAAACTTTCAACTCTCCCCATCGAAACGGTACGTTCCGAGCTAGCCCCATTGACTTCTCTAGTTGACCGTTGGCGCTCTGCATAAAGATGTTGATATTAGGATCCCAAACCAAGCCGCATGCTTGTGCCTGCGCAAGCGATGTCGACACGATTTGCGAGCCCGAGTCCAATACACATTCCACTGGGCCTTGGCTGTTGATATATGGGAAGGTTACTCTCAAAGGTACTGAGTCCCGAGCCACGTATATCTGTTTTGGCTCTTCATCACTGCCTAACCCCTCCAAATATTGCAAGTAAGGATCTTGTGCAATCATAGATCCCGCAGGCAAGCCGTCCAGCTTCTGCGTTGTTACGAATACTTCCTGAACCTCAGGCAAGTCCCCAACTTCTATAGCATCACACATTAATTGACTGTCAGTTGCAGCCAAGTTGACCGTTTTTGAGGTGTCAGCCTTGGTCGTCTCGGTAGGTAACCCTGGTTCCCGTTCCTTCACCGGCTGCCGCGTTCGGGTAAGTTGCAGCTTTTCCCCTTCTCGGAGATCCCTGCTCATTCCAAACAGGTCTCCTAATTTTACCGTGACTTCTGTACTGTTGATGCGCTCCAACAGTTCACCGGCAAGTCCATCCCGTTGAACTGGCGCCTTCAACTCGTATGCCCTCCTTGATTCCTCCAGGTACCGCCGCTCTGTCTTGCTTTCGGACGCTGGCAGAGTTCGGGCCGCAGCACCTACCGGCTGAACAAGACGGTAAGGTAGGTCTCGATTTCTTTCTTGAATATTTTCGGACTTATTTCCCTCCGGAGGTTTAGAGACCTTCGCTCTCGTCCGCACCTCCATCCTTGGGGCCTCTAAAAATCCTGCTCCGGCGGGTCTGCAAAGCCTACGGCACGTGTTTTACTCCGTGTCTGGATATATTGGTCTTGAGCCGCGCCGCCCAATTTCATCATATTGAAAACAGTGCGCCTCAATTCCTCCATGTTCACTGTCGGCATTGGCACAGCTTGATTTGAGAAGGGCTGAACCTGTGCCTGCATCTGCATGGCTGGCGCAGGCTGGTGGAAAGACGGTGGATTCCGAGTTTGAACTTGGTTGAGCTTGACACGCAAAGTGCGTACTTCATCCCTGAGCGTATCAAACTCATCCTCTGGGCTTCCCCCGTAGAAAGACTCGTTATAGTGCTGCCCTACAGCGCTCTTGCGCTGCCAGTACTCCTCAACCCTCGTCGCTGCAGGTCCTCTCCCTCGAGGGATGAATCCACCATCTGCGAGCCTCTGTTGCCCATCCTCAACCACTATCCAACCTTTGTGGATGTGTGCCGCCTTAACTGTACAATCTTTTGCGAAATGGTCTTGGCCATCACAGTAATAGCATCCACTACGCTGCATCGGCCCACCATATCCCGTTCCATACCCCCTATTGTATTGCCTATCCGGGCCATACGTAGTGGGCAGGCCATTCCTTGCCCCTGTGTCACGCTGCTCATTATCCTCCCGTGTGGAGCTAGGACTCTTCGAGGTTTGAAAGGCTTTTAACAACTCCTCGTGAGCGGCTTTGGATTGTTTCTGAGCAACAACCAATGCATCCCTTAGACCTGATAATTCCCCACCCAGTTCTTCAAGTCGCGCATCTCTGCGCTCGATTTTAACGGTTGGGAACCGGTCCGATCGTTTATAGTCAGGTCCATCTTCCTCTCCCCAAGTCGTGTCTGTGGTTCCTTTATTTGCGAGGCGCTCCGCCATCTTGATCAATTCCTCAAGTAAGATGGGATCCTCCTTGCGATGATCTACCGCATTTGGTGCCGGCACTGCAGGTGCGTTCGCTGCTTGCAGCAAATCTTCTTTGATCAGATTCCGTGTATTGATTGCCATTCTCAATGTCTCAGCGAATCCACGCTCGAGTGCATCAAGGTAGCGTCGACACGCTTCTTTATTCAAGATGATTGCGGGAGCTTTACTAAGCTTTGTCACCAACGCCCTAAACCTCATTCCAAAACGTTTAAGGCGGCCTTCCTCTGCACGCCGGATATTCCTATTCTCTGCGCAAAGCGTCTCCAGTTCCTCAAGGGTCCCATCCAGGTCCTCCTGCATTTCTGGGTAGGCCTTCAAGACAGCTTTCTTGAAGTCTGCATATGGTGTCGCTGCCGCTGCATACTCCGGCAATGCACGCCATATCTCGCGCTTCTTGGCAGGGAGATAACCGGTGAGCAGCCTCTTCATCTCAGCTTCATCGGTGATCTGCCCCAGACCGATAATATCATCGACCTGCTCCATAAAATCCTGCAAGTCCTCCTTGTCTTCCGTGGTAAACTTCGGCACATTTGACTCCCAAGGTCGTGGAACCTTGAAACTTGCCACACCAGTTCCAGCCGGTGCATTTGCCATGATTGTTGTGGTTGTTGTGTTGGGGGTGACGGGTCGGAGGATATAGTCGAGATCGAATGAATCTTCGTCGTCAAAATCCGGTTGTATGTCAAAAAGCGACTCGTTTCCAAAAGGTAACTCGTCGTCTGAGTGTTCGTTGTTGTTAATAGCCTGGGCGTCGCCTGCGATGCCTAGATTATGCTGCTCCGTCCTTCTTCTTGCTGCGTACGCTGTGAAGCGTTCGCGTGTTCGTTGTCTAATCTCCTCTCGTCCTTGTTTGGTGAGTGCTTGAGCCGAATTTCTGCCAGCAGAAATTTTGGTGTTAAGCTTGTTATTGACCTGCTACTTCAAGATTGTGACCGGCACAACCAAGATGTAATCCAAATGAACCCCCTCGCGGTGGGCTCCAGATGAAAAGCTAGAAAGAAGTACGTGTATGAAATTCTTCTGGTGAAGAATTCCCACTAGATCCCAAGTCCTATTTGTGCTTTGTTGTAGTTCGGGGATTCGCGTGGATATATACCACGAGTGCGAATTTGGAGTGTGGTCGGTGTGTGTTAAGTGAGTTTTTGAACTCGAAAGTTGTATAGATCCTGTGAAATAAAAGTCCAAATCCAAATCCTAATCCTTTTCAACCCAAAATCCGTAAAGTTCCACCTAAAATCCTTCTGAGTTCCCGTGATCCGTAAAGCAAGTCCAAAATTTGTGAGAGCGAGTTTGTAGAGTTGTGAGAGTGAGTTGTAAGGGTATTGAGTGTTTAGAAGTTTGTGAGCGTTGAAATTGCCAGTGGGGGTTGCCCGGGTGTGTATTATTCTTCAACTACCACATTCCGTGCCCTTTATATACCCCTGCTGTTTGTAACTACCAAATAATCCACTATATATGCATACCCGGGACTGAAACACCTGGTCACTAGGTTTCAGTACGCCAATTGGTCTCATATTCCCCATTCCTTGACTACTTTACTGCCCGTAGTCAAGTTTCGGCTTATCCCCTTGGTTATCCCCACGGTAGCAGTGGCTATGATAGTCACCACACACCTCCTGCTTCAACAGACTGCCCTTTGACACATTAAATCACGTTGAAACCTAACAACCGTCGTGTCCGAGACGCGTTTGATCCCAAAACGCGAGAAGTTGAACGGTCACGTGACTATCAGCACTGCCCTTTTTCTGACAGTTGATCCCCGCACACGCCACCGTTACTCTTCGTACAAGTGAATAGCCCGTATGTTTCCCATTTACTCTGGTTTTGCTAGCCAGTCCCCATTGTTTCCAGGTCCTGCAGCCTTATTATTCAGGTTGCCAAATATTTGGGTAAGTCCTCTTTTGTCATTCCTTCTCATCATTTCGTCCTTCCTCCGCGCGGATCCAGCACATTTTCACGGGCGCAAAATCGCCCCGCTCATCAATATCCTTTCCCTCCTTTTAAATTTCCACTTTCCATTCCCGCTACCATAAGGTATGAGTCTTAGAGAGCCTGATTTTTAGATTTTGGCCATGCATCACATTTTCATCAGCAGTTTTTGCATAAGTAGCTTTCTTGCCCACCAAAATATTTCGGACCGCCTGCAACACCAAAGGTGCTGCCCAATTTCTCCTAATTGTGCTGACATTATCATTCATTCTCTTGGGCCTCCAATTCTTTCCCTTGGGATTTTGATGTTCTCTCGCTTACAAGGAATGAGTGATCGCGAGAACAGGGTTTGTGATGTACCACACATCTCCTAGCTCTCCTCTTACTCTTGTCAACCACCTGGGCCGGCAACATTCTTCATTCTCCTGCAATTTCTTTGGCCTCCCACACCAGGGGCAAAGCCGGGGCACACAGAAACCAGAAGAGCTTCACTCATGTGGTCGGCAGGTGTGATTGGCTGGACAAAGAGCCTTTCAACTGACTTATTGTCTTAGATAGCACAGAATAATACTGCTACTTAAAAGTAATTAAACAAGTCTTTGAACATATAATCAGTGCCCCTGGGTGGTTTGTTGTGCCAAGCTGTGCAATTGCCACAGGTGCCTTGGGAGCCTCCTACTCTTTCCCTTCGGATTCTGTCGGATTCAGTATTCTTCTCAATACAATATTATCAGTGACTGCCTACCGGGCCAGTCGGGGTAGTGGGCCATTTGCATAATACAAGATGGTGCTATGGGAAAACTCGTAATTTGGGACCTGTGGCCCAGTATGCGACCTACGGGGACTGCGTACGTCAAATTTGGCGGCAAGTTACGGTGACGATCAAAAGCAGTGCGAGGTTCTTGATGGCGATGGCGGCATGTGAACATCATCTCTTATCGCCGAACACCACTTGGCACCCATTTCTCCACCAATTCTTCACTGATTCACAAGGTCCGGGGCTCGTTCTGATCGCCTGATCGTGGGGAATGACATAGTTCGATCCGATACATCAACATTGTGCCGTGTAGTCTCCTGGAACCTCGCGGAAGACCTCTATTTGATCTCCAGTCGTCTACTGCAGCAACCGCTACAGTGAACCAACCGTGTATGCTACGGGCCTAGGACTTTGGTACTGGATTTTAAATATCCATTGCTCCCACATCCCCAACCAATGAGATTTTGCCTGCTTTATTTCTTGGTCACAACGGGGTACATGCCAAAATCCCCGAATTTCCTTCGCAGGTATAACTGAACTTTTTTTGAGGCTTCTTGGCGTGTGGAGGCCGTCCTTGGCTGACCAGTCTATCCCAATACATCCTATATAGCCATATGTTCCCTCTGTCACGGCAGAAATCCGCTCTGTGCTTTGTAGAGCACGCTATTCAATCCACACCTTGATTTCACCCCTAAACCTTGGCTTGAAGGGAATTACGTATGGTGCTCATGTACCTCGGATTCACCTTTTGAGTGTATATAATGGTGGGCTCGTATCTATTTGTTGATTTGGGATACATTGGGGTGGCCAGCACGGGTGCAAACAAATGATTCAAGGCAGTGGCCCACTTCCCCGTTTTTACCCTTTCGGGAAGGTGCCAGAAGAAGAATTTGGTGAGCCAGTAAACCATCACGTAAATTTGCGAAAAATATATAAACTCACTCATAGGATCCGTACCTAACTTCTAGTGCCCACATATCTGTGTCCACCGCATTTTATGTGTGCGCACGAGGCCAAAAGTGCTAAGGTGGCCCAGTACCCGGTCACTGATAATATGATGTTTTCTAAACTTGTCCATATAATATCCCTGGTCAATTTCGTTGTGCAGTCCCCATTTTATTCCCACTGACATCACATTCTTGCCATGGCCCTGAAACTGGAAGGCAAACATTTCCAGTGGCTACTTCTGAATCCTGAATACGGGGCTAAAAGAAGTTCCAGCCAGGACCACCTCCTCACATAGGATCATCTCCTCTCATTGGACCAGCTCCGGAGTTCTTCCTCTTGCCATGACCAGCCCGTCATAAGTCAACCGAGGATGGTGACTAAAGAATAATACAAATCTAGCAGAAGTATTATACCATGATCAAGGGGGTTTTAGGAGAGGGTTCAGCCTGATTAATGTGATCTGAAGGACTGAGGAACAAAAGTACACACATGGATGTATACCTATGTTCACTTTTCTCAATAATTCAATTCAAAATGGATCTACCTGACCACATTTGAAAAATCCCGAATCTGCACAGCCCAATGCAAGCTGGGCCACAGGTACACAGCAACCAAGTAAGCTGTGGGTTGCCATCGTTCAAAAAATAATCCTGGTCTCACTGAACCATCTTATTTCCTCTGCAATAATCCTGCGCCCAATGAAACAAAAGTTTAAATTAAACTTTGTGTGCAGGGCAGCTGATCAATTCGAGTTATACCAGTCTGCCTGCAACAAACTGCTTGCAGTATTTCAAAGTGCTGTAGTGCAGACTGGTGATGAGTCTAACATTTGAAAATGTTTACAAACTGACATAGCTGGAGCCTTTGTAAGAGATTTCCATACAATCATCGAGATTTCTGAAAAACACAGATATGGTATCCAGGCATCTCGGCGACCTGAGTTTTCCCTCAGACATGTCCAATATCTCGGTGAGCTTGTTACCCCCATCTCATTGAAGCATATTTTACCAAGCAGAAATTTGAATCTCGTACTTCAGAATTCAATCTTTGGTATGCCTAAGTGATTGCTAACACAGGGGGCAAGGAGCAAGACATATAATTGTTGCATGTCTTGAAGGCAGTTGCCAGGCAGGTGCAAGGCATGTGACAGTGCTGTTTGCACAGCACTCGAAGACAATTATAAGTCAAAGAGCTCAAAGCGCCCATGGCCCAGCTCGGCTGTCACCAGGGTGTCAACGCGATCACTTGCTCATTGAGTTCTCACGCTGATCGTGTCGCGCAGCAAAAACACGGTTTTCTTCACCATTAAGTGCTCACCTGTACTCACCTGGTTTGTAGTTGAATGATATCCTTGCATTTCTACCTGAGAGGTACACCATGCAAATGTATGCCCCTCCGATGAACTCTGAGGGCATCGAGTCGAAGCCGTGATTTAACTGATCATTCAACCCTCCATCATTCATCATTTGAAAATACACCAAGATGACTATTCCAGACCAGATGAACTCAAGGTGTGCAACTAGATTGTTATGTGTGAAACATCCCCAGATCTCATTATGATCATATTCCAAATGATGATTCAACAATTGTTATTCAGTCACAGATTTAAGTGTAAGGACACAAAGATGCGGAGAAAACTTCAAAGACCACATCAAAATTCAAAAATGACCTACCTCGAGGCTTGGAGTTGATCGACAGGATGTACAATTGCATGGTGTACCCGTCAAGTAGAAGTAGAAGAATGACATTCAAAGACTTCAAACTATATAAGAGGGAAAACTTTGTGGTGAAGAAACCATTTATTTGCTGCACGACATGATCAGCATGAGAACTGAATGATGTGATTTGAACACCCAGGTAATCTGTTTGAAAGCTGAGGGGAGCTATTTGAGCTCTTTGGCTTATAATGATTATTTTTGACTGCCAAGCAATCCGCCCTGTCACAGGCCTCACACCTACCTGGCAACTGCCCTTAAGGGACATTGATAAGCATGCAAATTGTCAACACATGAAATTTATCAATTTTAGCGTTCTTGTTATACTTACCAAGGTATAACAAGTGTTTATCAGATGTCCTGCCCATTCAAGAGCCATAGTGAGGTCTGGGCTGTTGGCTAAAGACACATTGAAGCAAGGGACATTGTAAAGATCTATTAAGTCACCGATACCATGAGGGTCAACGGCTTAGTAGGCTACAGTGGACTTTCTCGAAAGTACAAGTCTAACCATTTGATCAAATTGGGACGCATATGGCACGTCATAAACAAGGACATAAAGCACATTATCCATTCAGACCATGAACACGTCAAAGGACGCGTCAAGGAAACATTGGGGATCGTGTTTGCAGGAAAACATGCCAAGTGAGGCATTCGGACCGAACATCCGGAGATAGCCGACAGAGATTAGATACCGGAATTCTCCGTATCAACGTTTTGACTGCGGGGCATGTTGAGTGTCAAAGGCATCAACAATCAGTCTACTAAATGGCCATTGGTCTAAGCTGGTTGGCCCGGGCAATCTTTACCACAATTGATCCGGACAAACCATGCTTGGCACGTCTAAAGATATCAAGTCCATCAAGATATGCTGGCAACACCCAAAAAACAGAAAGATAGATGTCTGGCTCTCCGGATAGAGCTCGTATTTAATGGTTCATCCTCGCCTCATGATACCTGGATCTTTAAATAACTAGGTCCATTTATCTGTACATACCAGAATGAGCTGATTGTATTATTTCTTTTATCCTGTGATGTATAATTCTTGTATAAATACAGGCAGGTTTCGAGTGGAAAGCCAGTGAATCCACCCCTTCTTTACTAGACGTACACAGCATTGCTGGTATTGTCGTCGGAGGAAGTCTTGTACCATTGGGAACTTGTTTGTTCTTTTTGTTATTCTCGGTCAATATATTGTTGGTTGTTGGATCATATTTGTTAAAAAGTGCCAGAACCTTAACACTGGTTGAACATTTCACATTTTTGAGTGAAAAAATTGATAAAAAATGTCGTTCAATTTATAGGAATTTTTCACCGAAAAAAGAAGTGAAAAATTTAAAACATCTTCACCAATTTTTTGACTTGAAATCAAAGTGAAAAATGTGAAACAAATTTTGTGATGTTGTTAAGATGTTTCTTTTGCATTTTTTGACTGAACTCAAGGTGAAAATGATGGTGAAAAAATCAAAAGTTTTTTCACTAATTTTTTCACCAGAAATCAAAGTGAAAAATGTGAAACAAAGTTGGTCATATTGTTAAGATGTTTGTTTCACATTTTTGACTGAAACTCAAGGTGAAAAATGCGAAATATCACTTGTTGAACATTTCAATTTTTTGAGTGAAAAAATTGATAAAAATGTTATTCAATTTATTGGCATTTTTTCACCGAAAAAAGAAGTGAAAAATTCAAAACATTTTTCACCACTTTTTGAGTTGAAATCAAAGTGAAAAATGTGAAATAAAGTTTGTGATGTTTCAAAGATGTTTCTTTTGCATTTTTTGACTGAACTCAAGGTGAAAATGAAGGTGAAAAAATCAAAAGTTTTTTCACTAGCTTTTTCACCAGAAATCAAAGTGAAAAATGTGAAACAAAGTTGGTCATATTGTTGAGATGTTTGTTTCACATTTTTTGACTGAAACTCTACGTGAAAAATGTGAAACATCACTGGTTGAACATTTCAAATTTTTGAGTGAAAAAATTGATAAAAATGTCATTCAATTTATTGGCATTTTTTCACTGCAAAAAGAAGTGAAAATTTTAAAACATTTTTCACCACTTTTGTGAGTTGAAATCAAAGTGAAAAATGTGAAACAAACCTCATGTTTTTCTTCGAACTAGTAATACCATTAATTCATACACATTTCAAGGTAAAAGCAAAGGTGGAAAAATGAACAGTTTTTTGACCAGTTGTTTCACTAGAAATAGAAGTAAAAAAAATGCAAAACAAACAGTGGTGGCAAAAGCTAACTCACCCAGAATTCACATGTGTTTCACTCATGTGTTCCGAAGGTGGTTGGCAGCTAAACAAAGCCGATATCACAGTCCATCAATTGTTCTTTGCCAGACAAAATACACACAAAGAATAGACAAAGGACAGACAAAGGAGCTTGGAAATCCTGTGGCCCTTTGTCCTTTGTCCTGTGTCCTTTGTCCTTTGTCTTTTGTCCGTGCTTTGTCTATTGTCTGCCTTTCACTGTTGAAGCAATTCAAGTTTTTTTGACAGAAAAATTGGTAAAAAATTCAAAATCTGTTTAGTACATTGTATTTTGGGTCCCAGTGGCATTTTAGGTGCATTTCAGGTCCCTGCATCCATTTCTGGTGTGCTTGGGCCCATGTCGTCTGCCGTTCCCTCACGGATTTAAAATCCGACCTAAAAATCAAGCAAAATGGCTGGTTTAATCAGTACTTGGCCCGCGGTGAGTCCAATCCCAGACGGATTTTACGGTGCCCCACCATTTTGGGTGCATTTCAGGTCCCTGCATCTATTTCTGGTTTGCCTGGGCGTGCCAGGGCAAGAAAGTTCTATTCATTCATTTAGCAATATTTTCTTTGTGTGCCAGATTCTCATACCATGTATTGGCGATATCTTATTCTTACGAGTTTGACTCGAACTTACCGGTAAAAAGCCGAGCTGAGTGCAAATATTACATGCTTCTATAACAGATTGGGCCCAACCATTCGTTTAGGATGTGAGGGGCAGGATTCACCTTGAAAACCTCTTCAATTTGAACCACCCAGCTGAGTTTCCGCTCGAATGGTTGGGATGTCATCCATGCAACTATGGGATGCACAGCATTGAAGTTCTAAAATATGGGTACCAATCCAAACAGAACCGTACTTGGACATTAAAGCTGGTAGCCTCAATAGTGAATTCTTTGATTCAATTTCGACATGGTGTCTGAGACATTCACGGTTCGACAGGAGTGCACAACTCAATGCTCTGGATAAACTGTGTTGTTCGTGCGTCAGTATATTGCATTGAGAATGTTGCTGATTATTGGGGACTCTGATTCAGAGGAAACTCAACTCTTTCAGCACCTTGATCCCCACACCCACATAGCCCGGGCCCACAATATGGATGTGGTAAACTTTCTGTATATGGAACAAAGATTGACTGAATGGTTACTGTAGTTAGATTTACAGAGTACCAGGCTAACGGGTCCAGGATCCTCGGGAATTCTCTGATGGATTTATCGTGACCTCAAATAAGCCGCGTACCTCTTAACCGCAGTTTACCTACACGAGAGAAACAGATTTCCCGTTGAATTGGTACTTGCAACGCTCCAACGGCCATCCCGACCAAGAAGCATCCAGAACCTCAACTATTTTGGACAATTGAGGTGTGCCAGCATTGAATATTCACTACGCAACCTTTAGTACACAGGAACTTGTAGAGGCGCAGACGGATTGAGGAGCTAGGAAATTAGATAGTGATCTCAGTAGGCGTATAATGAGCCAACTTAGTATATTATGTACCTAGGAAATTAGATACGGCTAGGTACGAGTCAGTAAAGTATAGTAGAGATATAACGAGGGGACATACATCTCAGTAGGCGTATAACGAGCCAACTGAGATGTACACGTGAGCGACAGGAAATTTTATGGGGTGGCAACTAATAAATGTCCGGTAACTACGAATGGAAGTAAGTCCGTAAATGAGCGACTGTAAGCTTGTTACCTCCACAGAACTAATCAAAAATAGGCAGATAGAGCGAATCTAGGCCTTCCGGAATTGACTTGGCCGTGGCTGTGTTGACGTGGCGTTGACGCACACTGACGCGGCACAGGCGCGCACTGGCGCGGCACTGACGCGCTGTTGACACGGATGAAGCGCGCAGTTGATGTGGCATCAGGTTACCTCAATTTATATGAAAGTTGAGTTCACAGCACCTTTAACCATATAGAGGGATCCGGGTTCATAACTAAACTAATAGAACTTCATACAGTTGAACTTTGGGCGAATTCCTTCAAAGTTCCTTGTAATGTCCATCCATGATAGCATTATTTACAGTACTGAATGAGTCTGAGGTTAATGGTAACAGTATCTGTCGTCTAGATATCATTTCCTCACTCTCCCAAAGGCTTAGCGAAGGTCAGAGAAACCTCGGAGAATGCCGCGTCAGTCCGCGTCAGTGCCGCGTCAGTGCGTGCCTGCTGCGTCACTTTCTCCTGGCCCCTGCCGCGGCAATGCATGTCAGTGCTGCGCCGGTGCGCGCCGCCACGCGTCACTTTCACCCAGCCCACCACGGATCACGAGCAGATCACACCAGAGCATCCTCGTCCATGTTGAGTCTCTGGAGTTGCAGCCGTGGTCGGTTCCTTTTTGTATAATGGGCAAGATACCGCTGCAGATGTCACCCATGATGGTGGCGGGAGACAGTCGAGGAAGAAGGGGGAAGCCTGGGGAAGTAAGCTGTGAGGGAACACGCTTGACAGTTCCACATGGAATGAGGTCCGTCATGAGAAACGAATGAGCGGTTTTAAGGAACAACGGTTTGACAGACATCTGGCAAGTAGGTACATCGACAAAACAGATTTGATCTGGCATGTCTGGCAGGGGCTGGATAAAAGTGACGCACGGCGGCGCACACCGGTGCAGCACTGATGCGCATTGACACGGCAGTGACACGGCAGTAATGCGGCGTGACAGGTAAATTGACGCGGCACCGGCGCGCCACCTCTAACTACTCGTAGGACACCCCGAAGGTCCCGATCTCGATGCGGGTGACATTTTCTACTTAGAACACATTGTTTGACAGCAAAAAATTGAAACCTGTAAATTCTTACTTTCGACTAGTCATTGACTAGTAATGAGCTAGTCATGCGCGGATTTCTCTGTATGTACCTAATTCCCGACGCACTTCATGGCCCTCAGACCGAAAATTAGGCTGGGTAGTAGCACCCTTCAACAACCCCACATTTCACTCAAGATTCCAGATGTTTGGCCAATCTCTCCAGCCAATATACTATATCTGAACAAGGTTGCAGCATCTCTCTGGCATTTATCAACCACATCAGTAGTAGGTGCTGATGTACTGCCGTCCTTGCTCTGGGCTGTAAGTAAGAAAGAATGCTTGAACCTCTCTCCTTGCAGAAGAGCCAAATTACTATGCTGTTTATCTCACTGGTGAGTCTTCATTCAAAAAAGAAAATGCTCATTTCTGCCTTTCAACACTGGTCCGGCTAGTTGATAGGTCGGGGTGGAGGTGGTTGGGTACAAGTATCAAGGAAAATGCTCTGCAGCAATGTGGCAGGTGCAAACGATGCACCGAGGCACTGATGTGCTTAACATGGCAATGCCTGCCCTCTCTACGAATCGTAAATTGGATGGAATCCACCCTCTATGAAGTGGGTGGCCCATCTATAACCTTGAACTGTGTTCTTGGATAGCAGACTGGTGGGGAATTGGATTACATCTGTTGAACCGGATAAAGCTTCTCCAGATTTAGGTCACCTGATTTCCACCCTGCCCAGGTTGCAAAGCAGGTTCTTCTTCATACAGGTCTCAATTCATCAAGTGCATTCTTACAATGGCTGACTCTCTGTCTGTAACTACGCGGTTTTGAAGGCTCTTTCGAGAGGATTTCTGACACCATACATTTCCGGGGAGTTCATTTGATCATCTCCCAATCTTCAAGGCTGGGAAAAAGTGAGGCGTGGTGGCAACGTGGTGGCGCGCACCGGCGCTGCACTGACGTGCATTGCCGCGGCAGTGACACGGCGTGATAGGTAAATTGATGCAGCACCAGCGCACCACCTCTAACTACTCGTAGTACACCCTGAAGGTCCAGATCTCGATGCGGGCGAGGTTTTCTACTCAGAACACATGGTTTGAAGGCAAAAACTGAAACCTATAAATTCTTACTCTCCACTGGTCATTGACTAGTCATGAACTAGTCATGTACAGATTTCTCCGTTTGCGTCGAATTCCCTACAGACTTGATTGCCTTCGGGCAGAAAATGAGGCTGGGGAGCACCTTTCGACGGCCCCAGGTTAGCAACCCCATTTCACTCAAGATTCCACCTATCAAGTTGAATGATATTTTTTGTTTCTGGCCAATATATAATATCTGAAGAAGGTTCCAGGTTGTCTCACTTCTCTCTGGACATGTATTAGTCACATTAGCAGTAGGTGCTGATGTACTGCCCTGATTTTCAGTAAGAAGTGGCTAAATTACTAATCTCACAGGTGATTCTTCATTCAAACACAAGTCAATTTCCGCCTTTCAACAGAGACCCCTGTTGTTTCTTGCGATAAGCCGTCCCTTGGAGTGAAAAAATATATAAAATTCTGCGTCTAACACTATGACTGAGGAGTACGCTCTCATCCCCATACATCCAATATCCATCATGTTCTAGTGATGAAGTACACGTATAATCCTTCTGCCCGGGTAGATTGCCTAGTTACCCCAATAATTTACTACGCATTCAGATTTATCTCTCAAATAGATCAATAAATCCGGGCCCCTCAATTAATTTGAACCGATTCACTACTAGGAGGAAATGCTCTTACTCAAGATCTGTGCAGGAATTGAACTGACATACAGGACATACGAGGTAGCAGATGGGTGACTCCCAACCCATGGATTACATGGTGCAGACCCAATATTTTGAATCTAAGCCAAATGTTGAAGTGGCATGACAGTGTCAAACTGGTGTGCCACCTACCATTAATACTAACCTCCAAATGATAATTCGAACTGGGACCGTAACTTACAGGCCAATTCAATGGTCTGTCATTCAAGTGCACCAGCTGCGTTGTGGCTCGGAAATGTGCACTTATGCCTCATTACACATTGCACACTTGACGTGGGCTGTGACCAAGGCTTCACTCTTCTTCCCACGCTCTCAATACCTGTATGAATGTATGGTTGTAAATTCCCAGTTGTGCACCTTTAACTGGTGTTTACCATGGCAAAGACTCAGTCATGCCCACCGAGCAGCTACATGTGCAAATAAATGGAACACCTAAGAATCCCAGTACTCAGTAAACATTCAGTAGTGGCCTGGATAAGGTTAAACTAGATTTCATCGTTGAATGAGTATTTGCAGTCTTCAATTCAAAGAAAGGCCCAAATAGAACTCAGACTTGACTTATTTGACACTTAGACGGTACAGGCGGCCCGCACAAGATCATATGTCTTCTAGGTATATTTGTATCCACTCCCGGATCTATTATTTAAATTGTTTCTATCAACAATGAACTAAGGTTCTACCAATTATAAATGATAACCTCCCCGAAGACGTCCTGAACCATACCTCCATTTTTGTGTTTGTCTCAGGAAATTATTTGAACATCTCCGAGGTACCCGAAACTGCCGCTGATCGAGTCAAAAGACCATGTGCAAGGTGTACAATATTCATTCACCCCCTTAGGAGCCTATACATGTTTCACTTTCATGTCGTTTCGTGCTTACTGGACTGGGTTTGACTGGGAATCTTGGATTTCCATACGTGGTACCAATCATATTCGATGGTCGACTCAAAGTTCCCCGTGAAAATCCCAGTATGGTGTGAAGCTTGGGTTGAGCTTTGAAGCAAATGCACGATGAAGGATCTCTATCTTGGATGGGTAATATGCATTGTCATGCTTGAATCCAGGTATCCAGAGCTCAGAGGTCACCAAAACCCACCACAAAAGATGATTTGAAAATGGAGTCTCTGACACATTCCCAGTTTCAGACATGGCATACTCACGATAATAGGGATCACAATTCAGAGGGACTCTATTATGTTTGCACTTGATTCACACAGGGATTGGTCTCCACACTTCTGAGTCAATCGTAATGTGAGAGTACTTTCACATTTGGAACACAATTTTGGTCATATATGAGCCTCTGACCACCATCCTGCATGGATTATGCAAACAGGTCCGGAGACTATACATTGTGTCAATCAAGGGAGTGACCTCTGAGTCTCATCAGCACCCACAGTTGATCAACACTGGATAACAGTGGAATTGGCCTGCAATGTTCGTAGTATTGGCTCCTGTAATGATCGAATGACCCCCCATTCCGGCCAAGATCCATCCAAGATCCATGGACAATTGAGGTGTAGTGGTACCAGACATTCACCCCTACCCCTGATTATGCAGGATTCAATCACAACTAGGTGGATATAATGAATTCAGGTCTCCCGGGATTGTCACATCATTGTTTACACATAAGACTAACAGGACCCACTTCAGAAATATACAAAGGCTTGCCTGCAACTTGACTATTTCTAGTAATTATATGCAAATGATTGATTTCGAGGCTTCATCTCGTATGAAATGGTCCTAAGAAAAGAGGCATAACGATTCTAGGCCACGGGGCATTGATGCGGCGGTGGCTGTGACACAGCGGGGTAGTTTTGACGCGGCACTGATGCGCATCGGCGCGCAGTTGCCGCGAAGCCAAGTTGTTTCAATTCTTGAGAAACTTGAGTCCAGAGGCAATTTAATCATACAGAGAGATCCTGGTTCATTCCTGAACTAGTAGAACTTGAGTACAATTGAACTTTGGTTGAATTTCGTCATAATTCCTTCATAATTTCTACTAGTGATACCATATTCACGGTGCTGAATGAGTAAAGGTCAACGGTAGCAGTATTTGCCGTGTTGATATAATTTCCTTAGTTTCCCGAAGGCTTAGCGCTCGTCAGAAAAACGTCGGAGAATGCCGCGTCAGTGCGTGTCAGTGCGCACCTGCCGCGTCAATTTCTCCGGGCCCTCTGGCAGCGTCTGGTGGCGTGATGGGGAGCCAGGGTTCGCACAGCGATGGAAGAGGAGGGTGCGAAACAAAGGAAGGCAGTCATTGAACACGGCCAAACCCTCTTCTTACTCCGCCATCTCTTTTTGAACTCAAAATGGTGGACTGGACCTCCATTCAAGGTAAGTCGCGGTACCATACGATGATGTACCACCTACACTTTTTATTTTATCTAGGCTTCTTGGTGAGTTTATATGTTACTTAAGTATCGAGGGACTTAATTCAACTCCAGGCCCCATTCACCAGCCCATAATCACACGTCACTCAGCAGTGAAACTCGCCGACACAACCCGCCCCACATTTTGTCGCCAGACGGCCGGCCATCTTTTTGCCCGTCTCTCGGGCTCTAAAAATTGATGAAGACGGCCACTTTTGTCGTAGCCGTCTGGTCCTGAAGAATTTACGGCCGCTACGGGACGGTGAGCATCCCGAGGTCAGGATCGTCAAGATTTCAGTCGCACTCCGAAGTCCGGATCTGAGCACATAGCCGGCTACGCACGCAATCTGGCGCAGTCTTTCAAGTTTCAAACCCGGATTCCATCGTGACTTCAAGCCCGTTCCGCAAACTTTGAACGTTGCTTCGAATCCAATCATAAGCTCTCTGGCGCTGATTAATGCTGCATTTTGCTTCTCGTCCGCGAACCGCCTGCGTGCCTTCCGGCCTGTCTCTGTATCCCCAGCTCTTTCTGTCATCTTGATCTCAGGATGTTTTTCATGCGTGGCAAACCGCCAGTGATTATTTTTTGGGGGAGCGGGTCACGACGTCGAATCCCTGGTGACAGGAAAGATAAAGTAACTCGAGGGTATTGATTGTGATTCTGATTTTCTCGGCGCAAACAACAGAGCGTGCGCAGTTGCATTTTCTCTTCTTCATGTGTCTCATGGATCTCTTCGGGCTTGGTCCTCGCCATCAACTCGGCCGTCACACCCGGTATATATTTTTTTTCTTCTGTAAGGTGAATGATGACCTTTTGCCTTCTTCAGTTCAGCAACCCGGCATACTCTCGTTCTGCTTGTTCAAGTAGTACTAATCATCGCCAGCCAGCGTGTTCCCCTCTTCCTGCAAGGCAGCCCATAACTGCTCGGTATTCGTCGGTCATGGGTTGCGTCTTCACATACTGTACTATTTCGATCAAGTCTTCATGTAACGCGTAACACAGGCTGATGAACTGAAGACTTTTGGTTGCCGTAATGCATAACAGAGACTTTTCGAGCCCAAATAGGCCTAAAAGCCGTCAAAAATCGCTCCGGCACGTGCTGGACTTCCATTTATAGCAATTATTGATCGTATTTGTCAGAAATGAAGACCTCCCAAATGAAGACTTGCGGTGACGCGTAACATGGTGTGAAGACTTGTCGAAATAGTACAGTACGTCAGCGATAGCTTCCCTAACCCCACACCTGCAGGGCGTCTCGACTGAGCATTCTGTTCAGTATCGTCCAGATCGATCCATCTGTCGAACGACGCAGACGACTGTTCTGGGTCGCTGCGGCTTTTGTCACGACTGAGTTGCCGCTACAAGTCACCATCTGCCAGCTCGTCACTGAGTCTACACAATTTCAACTTTTATAAAATTTACTCACTTCAAACGGGGCAAAGGGATTTTGATGCAGAAGTGACGCTGACACATGCTGCGTCAGTTTCTGCGTCAGTCGCGTCAGTTCGATTTTGGGCACAAGTTGAACAGTTGTTGAGCGTCCGAGTTTGCCCCCAATCTTTTGTGGGGACACGGTAATGAGTTCAATGCATTGTTTAATGTTGAAGTCCGAAGAGATACTGACGATTGCCGGTGTTGAAGACTTGAGAGCCTGTTCGGATGGACAATCGATTGTGATTGTCCAATTGTCGTACCTATTCCGGTAATCGAATTGTGGTCTGATTGTCGTTACGTTGCGTGATGATGTGTGACCGTACGTGAGCTTTTATCTTTCCCACACCAATTTTGCCCTCGCAAAGGACCTTTCAACGCGACTATGCCTCCCGAGAGGCATTCTGGAGGTAGATCCGCCTCTCCCGGGCATGCACCCCCAAAACCCCGGGGCCGCCGGGCCGCTTCAGATCAGGAAAAGCCTTCGTGGTCCCCATCCGAGACCAAAGAGTTGTTGGACTTCCTGGTGACCCAGAAGGGGGCAACTTCCCAGGCTCGGTTTGGACGGCTGCATCTCGACCCGAAGGTTACAAAGGGTGGCCCGAAGACGGCTAAAGTATGCTTGAATAAATACACTCAGGTGCGTGTTCTTTGATTCTCTTGGGATGAAACCTGATGTTCCACAGCTACGTGGTATCTTTAAAGTTATCAGGGAGCTTCAGAACGTCTCTGGCTGGCATTGGAGCGACACCACAGGCGCCGGCATCACAGCGGAGACAAAATCATCGTGGGATGACTACGTGAAGGCCCACCCAAAAGCGAAGGGTTTCCGCAATAAGGGGTGGCCGTTCTGCTCCCAAATGGATGATCTCATCCCTCGGGAGGCCCTGGGACTCCATGTTTACCGCCCTTCGCAGGCCGGCGAGAATATGGAGCACAACAGTGATTTTGGTCCACCCTCGGGCGATGAAGGTAATGACAGTAATGGCGGGAGTGAAGACGATGAGGAGGAGGAAGAAACGACTCGGTCCCGTCGTCGTCGAGCCTCTAGTCCTCGCTGGGACATTGAAGATGGGTCCTCATCCCCCAATGCTGCAGCTTCTCAGGTTCTTTATCCCTTCGTCTTGATTCTGTGCTTGAAATTGACTACATTTGTTTAGGCTTCATCCGATCCTCCTCCTCATAAGCAGCGCCATGCAGCGACGCTAGGCCCATCTCGAAAATCTCGTCCTTCTGCGCCGGGTCCTGCAGCCCTTGCACAGCTTGCTGCCTCGGTCTCAGACGTCAGTGAGAGCCTCCGTTCGGCACTCGGGCCACAGGATCGTGGTGGACTCGCAACCACTCCGAAGCGCCAAATGAATGCGATGCTTCGTGCACAACAGCTCGAGACGTGGCTCAGCCCCGACAACCTTGCTGCGTTCATCGAGATTTTGGAAGCAGATGTCAAAGTTGCAGATGCGTATAACACCCTGGCTAATGAGGATCTGCGACGAGCATGGGTTAAGCGGAAACTCCGGAAGGCTCTTGGGGAAGAGTACAATGCATGATATGGGGACAGATAACTATGATAATATGAACTTCAGTCTATACAACTAGATGTTTCCTATCTTTCAATAGAACCCCTACTCATCCAATTCACCATACTCCCGAAGTATCTCCTGATAGCTGACCCACATCTCCTGTGAAATCTGGTCCTGTCTCGCCTTTGCCCTTTCCTTTTCAGCATGGTCTGCTGGTCCATCAGCAAGCTCTCCAAAATCAGCCTCAGAATCTACACGTTCGCCCAGTTGAGGGTCGCCATTCTCATCGTCAAGTGCTTTGACATCGTCCGGGTCGTATTTGAGAATGAGGTTGTGAATGGCACATAAGGCTGGCAGAATACGTGCTTGGATATCCATGTCGAACTGAGGAGGATGAACCAGAATTGATGCATGTCGCAAGTTGTACAACTCTTCACGGTTCAAAGGGCTGTGGATACTTCAGATACTGTTGGATATGCTGGACAGGAAAATACACACCGCACGCCAGCCGGTCCCCACTCTGCGAGATGGTACCGGACTCCACGATAAGGGGTGAGAAGTGCATCACATACACCAAAGCCAGCGTCTGCAAGGTAGTACTTTCCCTTGGGAATTCGCAGATCAGCACGGCGTGCATCCTGGTAGATGGCACCATCTGCTGCTGAGCCTTCCCACCCGCTGGTGACATGTTGGAACTCCATGTCAAGTGAACAGCAGCAGATTGTGTTCATGCTAATGCCACCTTTACGGTTGCGAGCAGCATGGCGCTCAGCAGCCGATGGACAGCAATTTATGTGTGTACCATCCTTGGCCCCGATAGCATCCTTGAAAAATGGATACCATTTCGGATTCTCCCGGATACGGGAGGGAACCGGGTCATCGGCCTTTGGAAGTTTCACATATTTTGTGTAGAATGGGGGTGAAGACATGGCAATAAGAATGCGTCGGAAATACCTGCAAAAGCACTGTAAAAAAAACATGTGAGGGAAGAAAAAGGGTGGTACAGACTTGGATATTGTTTCATTTGAGTGCTGGAACCGCTCCCCAACATGCCGGAGTGAGAGACCAGTCACACACATGTACAGGAAGATAGCAGCCTGTTCCTCCAGACAGATATACTTTGAGTCTTCTAGGTCTGCCACAGCACGGAGTTCAGCCACAAAAATCAAGAAAACATGCAGATGCATCCCGAGCTCGCAATGAATGCGCTCTGAGTGCCCTGATATGAGTTCCGAGACGTCAGTGCAGACGTGTGGTATGGCTGTTTCCAGTACAGTGGTTGGCGTAGATGAGAGCAGCAAGGGCAATGGCCTGAATGATATATGCAACACCCAAAAGGACTCGTCTCGGGAGCCCTGGGTCTCTGTTAGTAGGCAGCATTTGTGCAGAAACACGTCGGGAATGGGAGCAAGATGGAAAATGATCGCGTATGGTCACGCATCATCACGCAACGTAACGACAATCAGACCACAATTCGATTACCGGAATAGGTACGACAATTGGACATTCACAATCGATTGTCCATCCGAACAGGCTCTGAAATATTTGGAGGTGCAGCGTCAGTCAGCGTCAATTAGTGTCAATCAAACAAAGGTCAACATTGTGCAACGTCAGTCTGCGTCAATGTTGGCATCAAAAATTCATTTTGCCGCGTCAATCCTGCCGCTCACAGTGTCAACCCGGCGCCGCTTGCAGCGTCAATCCTGTGCTTGTCAGTGTCGGTGTGACCTGTCTGCATCAAACTTTTGTCAGCGCTGCATCAAACTTTGTCGACGTTGCAGCCGTCCTGTGGCACTCACTAAAGCACTTCCGTCCCTTGCACCCGACAACAGCTCACACTCTCAGGCTATTCTTTTTAGGGCTGCCGCCCGTTGCCGTCGCGATGGTTCGACGGCACCTGTCGAACGGGTGCCGTGCCCGTCCTGTCGACCTTTTTTTCCCTCAAGCAACGGCCCGTCAAACGACGGCCGCGACGGCCGTTTCAACGGGTCATATGAATTCAGCTTTAAACCGGCACTTTCCGTCATTATTTAGTCCACAGAGACCTCCGTCTTAGAAGGGATACACTTTCCTGCTCCCCTTACATTTTTTGCTGGCTCCAAACAGACAGCATATTTCTTGTGGTGCGTTCTCGGCAACTTCCGATCATGATTGCCGACCTGCAACCTCAATGTTTGCATCGGTTCCTCTAGCCGGAAGCAAGAAAACGTCAGGGTGGGCAGGTAAGAATTAAACTCATAACATTGCAGTCCTAATCCACATTTTATTAGGGTCAAAAGCAAGCTAAAGGTTAAATTCCCACCCTACCCGTCAAAACGGCCGCCACGGCCGTCCCGTCGCCCGTCCCATCCCGTTGAGGCTTCAGGAAGAAGAAAAACGGCCGTCGAATCGACGGCCGTTGCCGCCACGGCAACGGGTGGCAGCCCTAATTCTTTTCCTTCTGCTTCTCCTGCCATCTACCATTCTACAATATCGTCTCACGACTTCGACTTTTTGAGACCCTATGGCCCTCACCCCAGGCACCTACCTGGGTATTACATAAGAACCTCTTAGGTAGGTTAAATGGTCAGAAATCAACCTACCTAAGAGGTACGCCTCCTCGGGAGGCATAACGTCAAGCTGTCAACAAACACTTCGATTGATCTGGAGCTTGAGCGCCGACACTGCCACCGGGCGCCCATCAAGATGTCTTCCTTCGGCGCCTCCATTGTCTCCCATGTCTGGATGGTGCTCCCTCCGCCGCCACGACCTCGCAGCGCGCTATGGCCTCGGAGCACAGTCTCACAGCCCACGGAAACGGTGTGATCCAAACAACAGGAAGCACATCGTTGGGATTGGACGCGCCATCAAAACCGCCTCCGCCGCCTCCTGCCCCCACCCTGTAGCGCATGCAGGTTGTACATTGGGTTTACAAGACTGCAAAATACATACAATTATAAGTTACCCACTGGAAGACTAATTAATGTCCACCGTTCACATTGTTCCGGGGCCTCCAGCAGCGGTTTTCGAGAGGCAAGGGTGTGCAGCTGTGTGGAAAACAGCACATAGTATGCTCAGGCGCTTTCTACATCATCTGGTGGCGATTGGGAGTGCACAGCTTGCACCTGCCAGGCGATATCAGGGAATGGGGCGGCAGCGCGGCGGTGTTCGAAATCTTGCCGGGGCGTCCCGGCCACGGTTGCGCGCACCATGGATGAGGTTCGAGGCAAAATTTAAAGTGTGCAGCAGCAAAGCGCATTGTGCGATCATACACTCGGCGGCAGCGGCGCTTTCGGCACCCTCTGGCGACGGCGGGGGGATGCGCAGTCAGTGTCAGTGGTCGGATCGAAGGCAATTGGGATGCAGCTCACGGGGCGGCGCGTTTGGGTTAATCAGCGGAGGCAGGCGGGACATAGCGGTGGGCTGGGTAGCGGTGGCGGCGGTCCCGTGGTTGCAGTTCGTGTTTTGAATGGAGGAATTGACGACCACGGCGAAGGCACCGTGGAGAACATAATGAACTGTTAGCCTGGCAGCCCAATATCCACAAGAAAAGTGAATGGGACGCACCGCCGCCAGGAAAAGGGTCTGAGTAGCTCGAGGATGGTCATACAAGTGGTTTGAGAAAGCAGACTGATTGGTGTACCAGGCACGTTGAAGCGCAGCAATCAGCTCCGTATCGGTAGAGGTATTCGCAGGATCGCTGTATGAAATATAAGTCCTGGGAGCACTGCAATGTTGGCTGGTCCAAGAGGTTCCGCGAAAACTGTAAACATAGGATTTTTGTGAGTCTGTGTCAAGTAAACTATGGTAGAAGGACTCCGAGTCTATTTTAATCACCTTCGAACCCGCCTCCGGGCCTTCCCAAGAAACTCTGGGATAGGTGAATATTTCACGCACCACGGGCTGGCCGGCTTTCTCGTGATCTTCTTTGAAACTTGAGGGCTAGCTTGGGGCTAGCTTACAAATTCAACAGAGGAAATTTCGTGTAAAATCTGTGCCAAATAGTGGTGTTGTGGAGTGGGGCTACGAACGGAGGCGAACAGGGCGGCGACAGAGGTAAGGCGGAGGCGCAAGAGGAGGCAAGAGGTAAGTGATGCGGTCATCAAAAGCTGATCCGGCTCTGCGCTGATGGCGTCTTTCATCTCACCTCACCACCACACTGCCGCGACGGCGCCTCCCGGTGGCCTCCTAGCGGCCTCCGCCATGCCTCTTGAAGTCAGTTACGTCAAGTGGCACTGACACTTTCCTTAACGGGCAGCCAATCGGATCGCGAATAAACATCAACCCCCGCCGTTCTTTTTATCTGCACCGTATCATACAAGCGACCGGTGAGTCTGAGCATCGGAATCTTATTTGATATGATGCCCGCTGCCCCCTGATTTTTCCTTTTATTTTTCCAGGCCCTTTTATCGACATTGCACGAAATCGACCAAAAGCCAGCTTAATTCCCATTAATAACTTGCCTCTTACCACCATCTTCAATGCTCCACACCTTGCCAGAGTTTTCCGCCTCGAGGAGGCGGCTGTAGGATATCGCGGATGGGCTGCAGACTCACTCGGGGCGTCCAGTACACCATCCTGTGTCCAATTTCTAGCCCAAATCAGTGTTTTTCTAGTCAACCCCTAACTTGGGCCAAGTTCAATGTAAGTTCTCTGATTCTTGGTCAATTCCATTGAACCAACGCACGCCAGTGGTCTATAGAACCCTCCCTTGCCCCACGTTATGCGTCCCGGGTCGTCCGAGGCCATGCGCATCGTCACCTTCCCGGATGATTTCGCAAAAATGGCCCTGGGCCAAATTCGATGTAGGTCCCTCAGTTTTTGCTCAATTCCCTTGAACTGATGCACTCCCGTGGCCGACAGGACCCCCTCCCGCTCTACGTCATGCGTCCCGGGCCGTCCGAGGCCACGCGCGTCGTCGGCGTGGTGATCTTTCCGCCTGATTTCGCGAAAATGGCCCTGGGCCAAATTCAATGCAAGTTGTTCAATTCTTGCTAGATATGTGCGGCGCTCTTCCTTTCGCTCCTGTGCATGGATCGCACCTTGCCGCTCCCACGCCTCTACGCTCTCACCCCCCGGATGCCTCGCCTCCACTGGCTCCGTGCCGCACCAACGCGAACATCCCGCGCTGCAAAGACAAACAAGCAGGTGCCCTGTCACTGCGCCCAATCCACCACCGGACGACGCTCGGGGAACTGCGACCAGGCAACCTCCGAGGGCAGCGCAGGGCATCTCGCGGCGTCGTGATCCCATTCCACCACGTCTTTCCTCTTTGTGCCTTGCTGACCTTCTCCCTTTTCCCCCAGGGATACGGCAACGACCCGCACGGTGCGCACGGTGGCAACTTGCATGCCACGCACCGAGGCGACGGCTACCTTGTGCACGACCCCGCCCCGGCGTGCCCCGCATCCGAGCACGTCAGCGGCGGCGCGCACAGCGGGGGCACTGTCCATCCCGTACGCGCCTGCGCCCGCACCCACCCCCACGCCAAAGCCCATGCACCACCCCTCCGTCAGCGGCGGCTGCGCGTGCGTCCCGTGGCTGCTCACTTCGCTGAACCCGACCTCCGAGTAGCCGGACAGGGTGCACGCGCAGCTGCAGATGAGGCAGGTGGGCAGCCCGGGACGCAGCCCAGATACGCGTACGAGGGTGCGGCGGCGGGCGTTTCGTGCCTGCCCCGCTGCCCCTCCACACGGTTCATGTACGACCACTGTCGCACCTACCCTGTGTCGCCTGCGGTGCCATGCTAATGGACCTGCCACCGCTGTTTTCGCGCCCACCACTGGGGCTGCTTTTGTGCCCGCCGCCGCCACCGCTTTCATGAACGCCGCCGCCGATGTGGTCGCCCAAGCGCGGTGTAAATATCCCCACACAGCGCACCACGCTATGCACCATTCAACCGACCCGCACCGCTTTCGAGCCCGCCGCCGCCGCCAGATTTGCCGCCCCTGGGCACTTTTGGATTTCAGAGTATATTACAGTGTACTAACTGCACAACATGTACATAGTCACCACTGGAACACATTGTCCTGTGCACGGAAAGAGCTGAAAGCAGCGAGGGAAGTACGACCGGCGCCTCTGGAGGAGGCGCTGGCGACGCGAGCATCAATCCGATGAGTAATGGAAGGCCCGAATAGCGCGGGAGCCTTCCTAACGGCGTACCTCTTAGGTACGTTGAATTCTGACCATTTAACCTTCCTAAGAGGTTTGTATGTAATATCCGGGTAGGTGCCTTAGGTGATGGCCCTTGCACAGTACCTGCGGCCCTCGTCTGCAATAACAGGGCCACTCTGCACTAGTTTTTTTTTAAAAAAATTCAGTTTCTGACCCATCATCTTATCTTCAACTGAACTTGGGCTTCGGGCCATTGCTGGTGCATGGCAGTACGAGTCCTTTTTTTTTCTTTTTCTTTCCCCTTCTTCCTATCACTTGAACAAACAATCTGACTCGAATCGGGTGTGTGTTTTCAACGTGTTGCGTTAACCCAACATTTATTTCTTAAAGCGAACTGCCCTATGCCTGCCGCCGTTTCTTATCTGACCTCCGTGTACACTGAAGCCAATGCCTTGTTCCCGAAACTGGTATTTAGCTGAAAAGAGTTTGCGACCTGGTCCAATTGGGAACTCCACTGTACAAGATTTGCCTGTTGTTATTCCATTGTTGTACCAAACCTGACCGCTGTGATCTATAAATCAACAAGTAAAATGGCTGTGTCCTCTATAGATGATCCCCTTCAGCTTCAGACAAGCAATCGTCCTGCCTACGTTGAACCTTAGTTCTGGATCCATCACAATTCTTTTATGGTCCAGATATACTGAAAGCAATGATGGGTCCACAGTCATCCGTGGCTCCATACAAAGCCTCCATCATCGCCCGTTTATCACACACTCGGGGCAGGATCGATTGCCTCCTGTCCATGTGTCCACTAACCACTTACTTATCAGCACCCCCTCCGGATACTCCATTTTCGCCAGCAGTCCTCACTTAAAAAACCTTCCAGTAAGTTATACACTATCTGGTCTATATATCCACATACGGGACACGACTGATTCCCTTTTGTGTGAGTAGTGCATGGTAGGAGTCTCTGTTATTCGGTCTATTTATGCCGGATTTGGTCCATAAGGAAACTTGTCGGGTTTTGCGCTGAAGCCAGTGTACACGAAGCATGCTGATGCGAGGAATAACTGTTCCCCTGTGAACAATCAATGTGGAACTCCATATCACAGAGAATAGTAAGTAAAACAATCTCTTGGGCAGAGGTGCCGTACACGTCAAGGTCATTGGGCGTAAAAGTGAGATCAGTGACCACCAAACCAACAGTAGAGCTGGACATAACAGTGCCAGTCTGCTCGAGTGTGTTGAACATGAGCTGTGGCTCGACACCAGCATCAGAGAGAAGACAGTAACTGGGGGCAAAAGCCAACTCATGTGGACTCCAGATGAGTTTCACGCATGTGGTCCAGAGGTAATGATCTACCAAACAAAAGATGTGTGACATTTTGACAATGGTTCTTTACCAGACAAAGGAGGGACAAAGGATAGACAAAGGACGGACAAAGGGCAGGTCCAGATTCCCATTGGGGGATCATTACCTTCGGACCACATGAGCGAAACTCATCTGGACTCCACATGAGTTGGCTTTTGCCCCCAGTGTGATAGGTTCTGCCAGGCCGGACCCCCGGCAGTTCTGCCGGCAATTGCCAGCCTGGCAGAGATCTGCACTAGATCTGCCAACAACACTATGATGGTGATGCGGCAGTAGCGAAACAACGGACCAAGTGGGAAATCAGCTGCACATTCATCACATCACAGAAGAGGTGATGCCAACATCCAGCATGGTGACACGGGAATAGTGCCCTTAACAAACGACCCGGAATAAATGCATCCTCCCGATACAGAAGGGCTCTACAGGCGATGCCAAAGTTCTGTAGCAATATTTGATGACAAACGCACACCTCTTCCATAACATCACAATTTATGATATAAATGTTGAGGACCCAAAAGACGGATAAGTTGGTGCACACCGCACCGGAAAACACACACAGGGTCCCAGGTTTTCGGATGTGGTCACATCGGCCCGAGTTCAAGGACGTCAAAGGGCATGACTACATAGCGCACAATCAACATTACAAAAAGCACCAGAAAGGAAAGGAGTGTAGTCACCACAAATGCCCAGTAAAGCGAAATGACAAGAAAAAATGACAATTGGGCACACGTAACAGCTATTTAAGGGAATTCTGAGGGCCATATTGGGAAATACTTCCAACACGAATCAAGTACGTCATGGGGGAATGTGTCAGCATTTTGGCGGTAAACGACTGTTAAGAACGAGGCTAAAAATAAATTTTTAGGACTCATAATTTGGGATTCCAGAAAATTGTGAGGGCGCGATGGTTGTACAATGCTTGTGGCATTAGTCTTCGCCGACGTGAGCAGTCAACACAGCCACTCTGCGTCAGTCTGCGTCATTTTTTTTTTTCGTATATTCATGACATTAATGATTCGGAGGGATGGGATATGTCCCAGGTATGCCCCATTAAGTGGGGAATGTTACCATTCTAGGTTTCACTGCGGTTATTGAAAAAATAGTTTTGAATGGGAAAGCACTCAAGCAGCTCTTCTGGTGACATACTCGCCAATACAGGTCAAATTATTTTCCAAGAAACATCATATGGACCGGGGATATTGACTCAGGCCTAAATTTCCTCCAGGGAAAAAAGGGAATCCACGTTCCTCGACAAAGTTGTCAAGAACACTGACCAGGTTTCTGCGAAACCGACCCACAGTACTTTCTTTGAATTGCCTCTGTACCGTTTGTATTTCATGGCTTACCCGGACTTCACTTAGAGCCATATCGGAAATTTGCACGGAACGTTCTTTGTATTGCCGCGCTCATCTTACAGTTCAACTGATTTTTGTGAGAACTTTACCTCTCAAGTATAATAGAGATTGACATATGTGGTGTAGCACAGAACACGAAATCTTTTTACGAGTACTTATGTAATAAGTTCTCGTTCTTTTCTAAAAGTTTACATGAGCTTTTCGCGAGCTGCGTGAATCATCAGTTATGATTTTATAGTACAAGGGAAATAGTGGCTGTGTTGAAGCCTTTTTCAGAGATTTCATTAGATTTCTTGTGACTACTTAGTGGCTGTGTGTTCGGCTAATTCCGAGCGTACTTCTGAGGTCCACAGTTCGAACCTGGGGAGTGAATTCCTTCTTTTATTCGGTCTTTCTTCCCATGATGGACATGACAAGAGGCCAATATGCCTCAGAATGTGTAGCCCTCTTCCACATTAGTGTAATACTACCTACCTACCTGAACTTCTCAAGATTTCAACCACATTCCTAGCTTCAGGGACACATCTGCCTCAGAACAAATTAAAAATTGGCCTCCGTCTCTTTCTCCTAGCGTTTTCTCTGCACAGTAGATCTTTCTCTCTCTCCACCAGTCTGCATTAGACTTGTGAGCTACCTGGCTTACTGGTTTACATCCGGTTTTGCCATGTCTTCTGTGTTTGTGATTTGCTGATCTCCATTGTCCCTCCACACGAGTGTGTCTGTAAATTTAATAATGTGAACATTTTTCTATTCAAGGTGAGTGCTTTTTACTTCGGGCAAGCAATATGTAAATCAAAATTCAAACTTTTTGCAGTAAACTCTTTCCTGCAAGATTCATTATGTGCAATGATGTTTATTTGGATTGGACTGCCAGTGGGAATTTAATACAGATACTCCAGTGCTTTGTTCAAGGACCTGTTCCTCATCTGGTCCTATCTGATGTTGCTGGAATAATGATTAACATCATTATTGTGAAAGGCGGAAAGACTGGGCCCCACATATCGTGCTCATTGCTAACAACAGGTATCTTAGTGAAGTGTCCCATGGAGTATGCATCCATAACATATGTGGTTTTAATGTGGTCCAGATCAGAGGCAGCACATGGAGCTGGCTTTGCTGTCGCCGGGTGACACCACGGCCCACACCCCAAGTCTCTGTGAATAATCTTGAACGTCTGTGCGTGTGGTTGAATTCAAAATTGGACACCGGCATCATTGACAGGGGCCCAAATAATATATACTGGGTCGTGTGGTGGTCTATAAACATAGCAGTGACATTCAGCATATTTCCTGCATTGAAGAAGGTAATTGTAACGACTGCCGCAGCGTGACTGGGCGTCAGTGTGACATAGGCTGCGTCAATCGGGAATTTTGACGCGGCATGCTGCGTCAATCAAAACGTCAAAATGCCAGTTAGCGTCACTTTCACCGTGCCTTCAAATGCGTAAAAGTGGGTGTTATCTCAGACTCAATCCTGCTGTATGCCCCTTTGCCATTGTTCCGGAATCTACTTGACAGATCCTTCGGTCATAAATTAACTCTCATCTTTTCGACCTACGTAGCGACCACAATTGTATGCCCACCTTTTCCAGCTCAAGCAAAGATTTAGAGTTCACCAGGTTTCGCTTGTACACGCCGCCTTTGTCATTGAAGACTCCGATGTCAACGGCCATCGTCGAGGTACGTATCTATTATTCTTGGAGTTACGCTATTCTGATACTCTTTCGATATGTCCAGGTTGTCTGAGCCTGATTGTTGTGAATATCCCGGTGGTCATAACAACAACGATAGGTCTCGTTGGTGAACCAGACCAAGTTCGGACTGGCGAAACGCCACTATATTCTGGTTCAGCAAGGCACGAACCACCGGAGCAATGGAGTTGTCCATAATCAGCGAAGAATGCCCCGACGTCGCAACAACCTTGCACTCCAAACCTACTGGAATCATAATGGCGCGCCCATGAACAGCAACAACAATCACTGGGGATGAGGGGCCTCTGTGGTGCTGACAGCGTGCGGAATGGATTCAAGTGTAGAATTGAGGGTTGAGATTCATTGGCAATATGTCGTAGTCTTGCGGCGTCGTTTGCCTGTGAGGGTTCTCGACATGAGCGTAATACTGCAGCATGTATGGATATAATCATCCCAACGAAGCCAGAAGAAAATCTTCTTCGTGTCAAATCATGGACCGGCCCCGAATCGAACGGGTGTCCACAAAACCAAAGTGGCAAAGCATTCATCATGCACGGGTACGTGCCCTCCGCTGCCGGTCTCCTTTCTGAGATGGTGCGGACGGAATTTGTCAAAAATCATTAACGTGAATCCCAACCAACCAACAACCAAAGGAGAGTGAAAAAAGACACACTGCCGGGAGTATAATATATACCCCCCCACCACAACTGTTCGTCCAACCGGGACCAACTCTGCTCTCCCACCTTCTCGGCCTTCATGAATCGACTATTTGTGCAGACTTGCTGTTGGCATTCGCACTCGTCGAGAGTCAAATTTAATCAAGTCCCATCCATCTTGTATTTGACAATCCTGCCGTTAGTCCACTGGGCCTCGGGCGCGACCTCAATGAGGCGGGGATGGTGGGAGTGTGCTTCTCCTTTGGTGCAAGATTGGTCACTATAGTGAGACACAGGAGTCCCATAGTTGGGGGAGGAGACGAGAGGCGGAAATTGGTTAGTCATAGACACGGACCCGGAGGACAGGGGCCACGGCGAAGAACGACGGGCAAAGAAACCGCGAATCGGATGACGGCTCAGAGAGTCGGTAGTGAATGGATCAAGTTAAAGTTGAAAGACGAGAGAAAAGAGCCATCACGTGCCATATCGACGCGCGGGAGCGGACAAAGTCCGCGCACACAACGTGCTCGCGACGGAGAAAAATAAAATAAATAAAGTACTTCCGGGATGTCAAAAATTTACCCTGGTGTGTGCAAGGCTATATTCAGGAATAAAAGAAGGATTTGGTTCACATCAGGAGGGGCACGGTGAAAGTGACGCCAACTGACATTTTGATGTTTTGATCGACGCAGCACTGCCGCGTCAAAATGCCCGATTGATGCAGCAATGTCACACTGATGCCCAGTCACAAGGCGGCAGTCCTTACAACTTAGTACAGGTACCCTATTCAATGCAGGAAATCTACTGAATGATACTGCGATGTCTAGCGAGGACACAGGGGGCAAACAAGCGGGCACTTGTCATAAGGGCAACCCAACGGCAACCCACGAGCACTTGCTGCGGCACTCGCTCACCTCTGCAGGTGAGCTTATGTAATATGGGTATTTACGTGCATGGGTTCGAGTCTGGGCAATGCCATCTTTTAATTTTTTCCCTTGTCACTCATTGCAGTACCAGTAACTATTGGAACTGCATATATGGTAGCAATCGGTCAAAGATCAATGAATATGCAGTATTTACTTTCAATTTATTGACGAGATAGTGGAATAACACTGTTACCAAAATTTCATGCAAATATTCAATATACATAGTATTCTCCATGAAAGTGTTGTGCAGAAATGGAAACCGAGTATGTGATAGCTGTGATGGAATTTTGGGCCATTGAAAAAGGTACATTCAGGGAGAGAGGGAGAAGAAATTTTCTGCAGAGGGATTTAACAAGCCATTCCATGGCTCACCCAGGACATTGAGCCTAATAATACATGGCAAAACAATTGGTTACCCTGTTGATGTGGTAGGCAAGGCAAGGGCTTAAGCACAGCTCTAAAAGAGTCATCAATGCTCCTTGAAAATAATATCTGGACAGTAATAAACCTTGAGTTGACAACAGAGCTCTATCCAGGACTGATATGGATTATAAACATGTATATCCTGTCCTGTATGTATTTTTATCTTGACCTGGAATCCACAATACATGCAATTTAAATCATTACAGCCATTGGCATTGAAAATTTTAAAAAGATGTCACTGCTCAGGATTGAACCCACACGGGACAATGTATGGAGTACATAAGCTAACAACAGCGGCGCGACGAGTGCCGCAGCAAGTGCTCGTGGGTTGCCGTTGGGTTGCCCTTATGACAAGTGCCCACTTGTTTGCCCCCTGTGGGACTCAGTGTATATTATATGTAATTCCTGTCAACGCCGCCGAAGTTCAACCACACCCAAATACTATTCAATGTCGCCTTCGTTGTCAAATCGTTGTTGACTTGGCTTCGCATTGCCCTGAATCGTAGTTTACTTACATTTAGTCACCTCACATAGCATTGGAAGCCAAAGAAGTTGTTAAAATGATTGAACCATAGAGTTAGCTGTCACGAAACCGGCGCCAATGCAAAACAAGTTCGGCGAAAAAGCTGGCATGTGTTCTTAGGAATCCTCGGGATATCAAATGGAAGCTGCCTAGGGAGTAAGGGATCATGCTTGGCTCAAACTTCCATCTAGGAAATAGCCCTGGATTGTAGTCAATCCAACTTGAGATTCAATCTGATGCAACTGATTTCTCGGTGACCAGAATGGACTTGAGAAACTGCACTCGCGGTATTCCTCGCCACTGCTTTGGCGATGGATAGAATATGTTCTGTCTGTAAAAGCTTCCGGATACGAACGGTGGACGTCCCTTAGTCACTATGTGACCTGAATATGTGCCCGAGTGTTATCCCAGTCAAAACTATATTTTGTATAACGTGTTTAAAATGTCAAATGAGTGTATTTGGCACCCGCCAGGTGGTACCCAAGGACTATCTCAATGTCCCGGGTCATAATCTCAAGAATAGTTAAAATAAGCCTGAAAAAAAAATTGATGCAGATTGACGCAGACTGACGCAGGGTGGCTGTGTCGACGCCGACGTTCGTGTTGTACGAGAACTGAAACCTTTTAGTCTCTTTGGTACAAAATTGAGGATGGACTGGGTTAAAAACAGCATTCATAATTCCACATATCTTTTAAGAAGATTACCCTCAATTTCAAAGGGCACAGGCCCGGGGCAGAGACAACGATGGCAACTTGAAGAATGGTTGCGGGGTATGTGCAGAAAAAATCAGGGCCCATGAATTTGGAGGCGGATTTGAGCTGTAATTGAATGGACCGGACAGCAACTGCGAGAACGGGAGACCGTTTTGAGCCTGTGTGTTCCGGAAGCACCGACAACAACCACAGGTTGAACATGGACACGGAGGTGTCACACTGACGCTGTGTCACGACTTGGATTGACACCGAGTCGGCGCAAGATTGACGCAGCGAGCGGCAGGACTGATGCAGCGAAGTGAAAAATTGGCGCTGACTTTGACGCAGACGGATAATGTTGACAATTGTTATATTGACGCTGATTTCCGCTGATTGACGCAGCATGTCAAAATATTTCAAGTCTTCAACACTGGCCACTGTCAGTATATCTTCGGAATTCCACGTTAAACAACGAATTGCCCTCACTACAGTGTTCGTACAAAATATTGGGGGCGAGCTCGGACACTCAACACCTGTTCAACCCGTGGCAAAATTCGAACTGACGCTTTCTGACGCAGAAGCTGACGCAGCATGTGTCAGCGTCAATTCTGCGTCAGAATCCCTTTGCCCACATCAGGACAAAGAAGTAGAAACGAAGAAATCCTCTGATTTGACAGACGGATTCAAAGATTCAAATGCTGATCGCACACTACCGTTTCCCATCAGCAATTCTGAGGGTGACCCAAAATACGCAGGGAATCTGATTACAGCGGAGGAGGTGCGAATCTTAGGCCCGAACATCAAAAGGAAGGCGACACAGGGATAACGGGAGGAAACAGTGTGAACAATTTAAGTACAGTGCAAAGTCAATTCACTTCCGCGGAGCAGCGATCCTGAATCGAGTGCTGGGTGAAACACAACGGAATTGAAAGGAGCTGAACGGGGAACGGAAAGGAACAGCTGGGTGTGACCCGATCTGTAAATGAGCACCAATTAATCGGTATCATAACCCCTACGGTGTGTCCCAGTACTGAGCTGATCAATCTGAATCCTGGATTCCGGTTGATAGGCCTGTTGTTTAATCGAAGCTCCTAACGTTTTATCGGTCCCACGGTGCGCTTCATTATGTAACGTTGTAGGATATATGAATTTCAATATACTATCGACCTCCCAAACGATTGAAATGAAACCGACCGATGTTGGTGGAGAAATCAAATCCGCGAGCCAAACTACAGAGCTGTCCACCCCAAACATTCATATGGGTCGCACGTACACTCCCTACGAAGCGCCGCGTCGTTTGTGTCCTCCGTGACCAGCAGCATCTTTCCTTCCCCCAAATTGGAGCCACTGTCGGGTGTGACGACTCCACAGCGCATCGAACCTACGCCAAGGACCACAAAAGTGAAGATTGGTATAATGTGGAGGTGGGGAGGGGTCCCCAAAGAGGTTTCACAACCATGAGCGCCGGGTAATGGCCAGGAAAATTTGCCGCACGCGATGGTGCCGACCTCCGTAGACAGGAATTCCCCGAGGCAGGTGTTAATGCGCCGAGAGCTCACCAGCATACGCCTCCACTGTCGTAGACGCCATAAAAAACCTCTCTTGACAAAGAAGCACGTTGCGAAGTGCGTTAGTTGGGCGAGACATCACCTGGGAAATGGCGGAGTGAGGTAGAGTTTCTTGACAGATGAGTCCAAATTCATCCTTTCTGGCTCATATGGGATCCAGTGCTGTCGGATGGGTCCCGGCTCATACGCATCGAGGGGACTATGATGGGAAAGATGTACCGCGACATTTTGCTGGAAGGTTTCCTGGGTTCACTCTCTGACTCTCGGTCTTCAGCCGTCCGAAATCATATTCCAGCAGGACATCGATCCGAAGCACACATCATGTGTGGCCCAGCCCTGGATCGAAATCTCGACGAAACTCTGCCTTGGCCGCTCAATTCCCCCACATGAGTATCATTGAGTATGGTTGGGACATCTTGGGAGTCCGTATACATTTGGTGACCAACGGACCATACGAGGGAATAAAATGTTGTATCGATCAAGTAGGATACTAGGAATATTCAGTCGAGCATACGCATGAGATTTGGAGGGGAAGTCACCTACCTGCTATCCGTGTTGTGCTCGACCAATTGTTTGGAACCGGTATCTGGACTTGTTCGTCAGTGCGTTGACTGAGGGTCCGGCTGGGAATCAACATGCAGGAACACCGCGACGACTGGATAACCAGAGTGATGAATGCGAACAAGGCCCACACGTCGTCTGCCCACAACCTGCCTCGATGTATGTACCCCCTTGAAAAGAGAATAAGGAAGAATTCGGGAGAGATCCGGAACAGTAAGTAGAAGCCATACCGGTATATTATAGCGACCAGAGCAAAAAAACTGCACATCCCAGAAGTAACTGGGGTTGGACTCAGGGGAACCGACGATCCACGAAAACGAGTTACTTAATTTTCAACTGCAGAAGAGAGTGCTTGGAGTCGGTATTGATATCCATTATGCTCCAGGAAACATGAGAGAGCTGAGGAGACGCGGAGTAAGCTAAATAGTCACTGCGACCCTGTCTTCCGAGTCGATGCCGTAACCAGCTAGACGTTCTGGATGACAGTCGTGGGGAAGGAAGTATGTTATACTGACACGCAAGCTGACATGGTCCCACAATTGGAGCAGCCCAATTGGTGTTGTCAATGTCCAGGTTCGGAATCTGAAACCCTGAATATCTCCGTGTGCGTTAATTCGTTTGTACATGACCCAGCAAGATATCCACTCAGGTAAGGACTCGACGATCATAAAGGAAAGATACGAGCAGCGGCAAAGGCCGGTGCAAAGATACACTGAGGGATGTGGATTACGGCGCACAGCAAGGGCAGCGTGCAAGTCCGGAGTGCGAGCAGCTGTGAAGCAGTATGTCACAGCGGAAAGATGCTATCGTGTTTCTCTCGGTGGGGACGTATGTCGACGCATAGGCAGATCGTGTGAGGATCCGGTTGCACAGAGGACGACAGGTTAGGGTAGAAATGCACAGACCCACTGTCAACCCACTGGAGTGGGAGAAGAAGGAGTCGTGGCGGTGTTTGCGCTTCGCGCCCAAGTGCTTGATAGATCGGATAAACATGCGCAACCACCGCGCATTCTTGTTGAACTTGGGGTGTGGGCCGTGGCATAGCCCGGCAAAACTCGTACTTATTTTTTTATATAGTAGGGTATCAGGGACAGGCCGCAATCTCACCTACATCTTGACGTCCAAGTTACACACTACTCTGCTCACCTACAAGCTGTCTGAATTTCGATTGAGAGCCAAATGAACATGGAAAATTCAAACTCGTTGGCTTGGTTTTGAACATTCTGGTCATTGAATGTTTCTGCAACAGGCAGCATAGAGAACACAATTATCAATGCTGCCATAGAGTGATATCTTTCTATTTCTTTCCTCTGCCTTCTACTCATGGGCATGACAGTGCAAATTCGTTTGAACTCTTTATTCAATCACAGAGGAAATGAACCTCTCATGGGCTCATAGTCACAACCATATCAACCTTCAAGCCCGGATTGAGCAGGTTATGACCCAGGGCATATCTTGCCACATGGCAGATACTTGGTTAACCTTGATAATCTGGAAGGTCAGCTTTTACTTTGCCAGAATTGGATGCACAACTGAGTTCTGCTGCAACAAAAAAAAGATGCCCAAGGTCATACATACAACTGCTTCTTTGGATGACTCAAAACCAAGGTTGATATAATTGTACGCCCTCACTCAGCCAACTCACTGAAAACATTTAGGCCATCTGTTTGATGTGGTGTGTTTCCTGCACATTCACTTCTCACCGGAACCCATTTTTGTCCATGGCTACGACCTCCGGACTGAAGAAGGTCAGCAGTAGAATTGCTTTTTGTTTGATGTCCTTCAAAATCTAATCCAAGGCTATAAGCAAAATAGGTCGGTATATTCGTTGTCTTCCATAGATGCATATCCACTCACATCTCGCCAAGTCATGGAGTTTCATGTGTAAATCTGTTTATCCTACCTCCATGTTGTGCACCTTAACAACTTGAAGATGGAATGCAACTCCAAACATGACTGGCACGAGAACATTGGGATGTAAGTACAGTACAATTATGCAGGCACTTATGGCCACCAATTATGCACAATTGTTGACATTTAAATTATAAATGAATCATTCCATAACTGTTGCATAATCACCTCCAGAGCTGATTGTACAAAATTCTCAGTGATTCTGAGTATTTTGGATCTATGGTAATCATCCCACGATTAAAATCACTCATAATTGTGTTCCATAATGGTGCCCATAATCACTCCAGAATTGTCTACTCTGACTACCCCTATTATTGTACATGATTGGGTAGGGTTGGAACATGTTAAGGTAACAACTACAATAGGTTCATTCACAGTAGCCCTTTTTCACTCCCTTTTTTCTGCCCTTTTTACATTCCCATCATTTTTTGCCCTGTTTCCCCCCCCCCCCCCCCCCCCCCCCCTTTTCCAGTTTAGCTATGTAAAAAGGAGTGAAAAGGGCAAAAATATCGTGTCTAAGTGCACAAACCATTGAAAAGCACAAAAAAGGCAAGCAAAAAGGGAAGAAAAAAGAGCTACTATGAAACCCCCATCGTAACTCCCTTTTTCTTCCCTTTTTCTTCCCTTTTTCATCTCCTTTTTCCCTCATAGGACACTATAGCTTGCACAACAGGTCTACTAATGACTTTCAACATCTACATGGTCACAAGGAAGCCTGTGGGACTATATTTTGAGCACCAGAAAGTTTTTATGCATAAACTTGAAAAAAAGAAAAGGAATAGAAAAAGGAACAGCAAAAGGAAGACAAAAAGAAACAAAGGAGAGCTGCCAACAAGTCTAATGCTTCTTGCCATGAGCATGATAGAAAAAGCGAATAGAAAAAAAAATGTACACATCGAGATTCGATCTCAGGACCTTAGAAGTACGCTCGGCATTAGCCGTGAGCACAGCCACTATATAGTCACAAAAAAACTAATGGAATCACTGAAAAGGGCTTCAACACAGCCACTATTTTCCTTCTACTGGAAAAGTAGGACTGATGATTTGAGCAGCTCGCAAAACCCTCATGTAAACTTTTAGAAAAGAACGAGAACTTATTACATAAGTACTCGTAACAAGCGGACAAAATGGTGCCGAGCATTTTGACTGACCCTTCTCGGGATATGCACTAAGAACTTAATGCCAATTCCGCGGTACGAATCTACGACATCATACTACTTACCTTTTGAATTCTCAAACTCGCTCACAATTCCGATACGCACCTTGATATAGAAAGGACTGGCAGCGGGAGCCCGCACCCGCACCCTTGACCATGAATAAAACAATGTCGGCAGTGATCTTCCCTTTGATTCGGTGTCAGTTCATCGTCCGCGTCTTGCAGGCCCTGTTTTTCAATAGATTCAGGCCCCGAACATCACAGAGTTCGCGGTATTAACTACATTGTTCAAGTTCCGGACAGAAGGGAATGATACAGGTGGAAGATATGAGTTGTAGAGGGATCCAATGCAGAAGGGTGTCGGAGGATTTGAACTCACCAAAGGTGACTGAGGATGATAGGGCTTTGAAGGGGTTTCTGAAATCAATCGAGGCAGGGATGAGAATTTGTATCTACTATTTTTGTTCTCCTTCGTCAATCTGCCAACATTCGGGATTCAACAGAAATTTCGACGTGCATCTGGCATCGTTCATCAAAGGGTTAAACAGGAAGTCTTACGAATACTCACTAATGTTTGTTTTGTGGGATTTGGTTCAGTATAAATCATGTACATCCTCTTCATCCATGCTAGCGAATATCTGTTCAGTTCTGTTCTATCGTGATGAAAAGGTGATGATGTTCTGACCACAAGATTCGGCACAGTGCGACCACAGGTGCCACTGAAGAGCATTGTGCTGGAGCTACCCAAGATTCGAATAAGCAGTATCAGAACTGATTCGCCCAAAATACAGATTGCATGGAAGTTTCTGTTAGTGCTGGAACACTGACTAGCTGAACAAGAGTGAAATGAAGCTAAATGTATATCAATGCTTAGAGCACCAGAATACACTAAACCACACTAAACACTAATCCAAACAATAAATGGTGCAAGTACAGGGGGTCAAACCAAGTATTAGGCTACTGTTTGGGCCAAAACTATGTAATGCGACAAGGGTGGTGGAGTAGATCCTAAGACTTTATCATCTGTTCAGTGTTCTCAATATTCCTTATAGTGTTCTGTGTTCTATCAATCTGTTTGCCTGTTATTGAAACCCGATACAACCCAATATGACCCAATATGATTCTGGTTTCCTTAAGGTTCTGGGACTTTAAACAGATATGATCCAACAACCAACAATATATTGACCGAGAATAACAGAAAGAACCAACAAGTTCCTAATGGTACTCCAAATAAATACAAGACTTCCTCCGACGGCAATACCAGCAATGCTGTGTATGTCTAGCAAAGAAGGGGTGGATTTACTGTCTTTCACACAAGAATTATACATCACATGATAAAATAAAGAAATACTACAGTCAGCTCATTCTAGTGTATACAGATAAATAGACATAGTCATCCAGTTAAACATAAATACAAGCTCTATCCTGAGAACCAGACATCTATCTTTCTGTTTTAGGGTGTTGCCATCGGATAAATTGTGGTAGAGATTGACCGAGCCAACCAACTTAGCCCTATAACCATTGATAGACTGGTTGTCCTGTATCTATGTCTGATGGCGGCCATGTCACGGTCTGTGGGCCGTTGCTCCCCTACAGGCTGGTACAGTACCGCGTGACCATCAGACCAAACAACTGTCAATGTTCGGACGCACCCACAAACTTCGTCTCTTCAGCCCATCATTGTTCGTTCCTTTTGCTACGGTGTCATCCTTCGAGGCTCAAGACTCATATTCACGACACCCTCAAGGCCTGATGTCCCTGGTGTGCACGCCGACCCCGATCCCGCAACGCCTGAACACCACGGTGCCATTTGTTTGTGTTGCACTGGCCATCTGTCCCTCAAACAGCATCCTCGCGCTAAGCCGGTCAAAATTCAATTCCTCATCCATAATCAATGTATTCCACTACCACTCATGGTCTGGATCCTTCCTCAAATGCCCGTCTCAACCGCTACAACCCCTGCTACAATTCTGGCACATATCAAGCCCATAGATCTTTGGTGCCCTGTTCTTTGTCGTTGGGGTCACTGCTCCGTGTCGCATCCGCAACACATCAAGCACATCACTTGCATATTGTCTGCAATGTTTTCCCCCTCAATGTCCAGGTACCGGATCAAGCCTCTCGGATGCAACTCAAACTCAAACTTTTTCAATTTTCAATTTTCAATGCTCAACCCCGTCCATATATTAGCTTTTTCAATTCTCCAATGTACTCTCTGATTCCACACCTGTCGTTCTTGGTGTGCCCCAATGGGTCTCGATACTTGGATGTCTTTCCATATTGCTGCTTTTCTGTGTAGTATAATAAACTCCATGTAAATCTGAAGCCGAGTGCTCAATTTCATTTATTTTTTAACAATTGTGTACAATCTCTGAGTGTTACATGGGAGAGATGTATCAGTGAACGTTTAGAAAAGGTTGCTCTGGATATTTGGCAAATATGTTCTCGAAAAAGCCTCCAGAAATGGAAGTAGTTTTGTTGTTGGAATGTTCGAGGCACCATTTGACGGATATCTGGTGAAAAATGTTCACAGAACATCTGTTTCAAACGGTGGTGTAGGACTGGATAAGGGACAGGCCTTTTAACAAACCACTGGAAGTATTGGTATTAAATTCCTACCAGCAGTCCAAATAAACATCGCAGTGTTGTCAGGGTCAAACCAAAAAGGTCAAGAGAGGTCAAAAATCCTCCATGGGATGATTAACCCATCATTGAACGGTCAGAAGCTGACATCAGGTGCTGACATTGTGATCCAAATTTCTAGAAAAGACACACAAAGAGCAGACAAAGTGCAGACAAAGGGCAGGAGAGGTTTCCCGGGTGCAAGAACGATTGTCATGGTGGATGGCCAAAACCGATGCATTATGAGGTTTATGCAATATGACCTTATGCATTATGACTGTATTTTGCTCCGAGATATGTGTCCCTGAAGTTAGAAATTTAGTTGAGATCAGGCAGAAAGCCCGAATAAAAAAGGAATTCGCTGCCAGGTTCGAACTGTGGACCTCAGAGGTACGCTCGGCAATAGCCGGGAGCACAGCCCCTAAGCAGTCACAAGAAATATAATGGAATGTCTGAAAAAGACTTCAACACAGCCACGATTTTCCTTCTACTGGAAAGTGTAAGAGCCTGCTCGGATGGACCAAATTTTTCTCCCAAACGTTTGGGATTTCCTTATACGGTGGTATATCTGTAAATCCATATACAACCGAATAAGACCGAAGATACGTGTTTCAGCCAGTGTGACAGCAATTTTCTACCCGTCGACACGTCGTTCCTTTGCCCACAATGCTTCGAACAAGACAGGCAATTCAGATCCGAGTGCTACTCGCTGCTGCGTACTTCTGGCACATGGCTGTGGTCTTGTATGGTAGTCATTTGTATTGGAAACAAGACTACCACACATTGGCTTTGGCTGGTAGAGCCTGGGTGGATGAATTGATTAAAGGACATCCTGACAATATGAAGTCAGAGCTCGGCATGAGACTACATGTCTTCATTTCTTTTACGGCCCAACTGCAGGCCCTCACAGAATTGACCAACTCAAAATATGTAACACTCGAAGAACAGGTCGCCATCTTCCTGTATACCTGCGTCCCTGGCCTGTCCACACGGCATGTTGGGGAGCAATTCCAGTGATTCAATGAAACTATATCCAAGTGGGTTTTTTTTGCCCTTGTCTTCCGAAATAAGCTCAGATTCATATGGGTGGAACATTATGAATATGGCTCCAGAGCATAATGTACTGTAGTCTTAATATAATGTTAGTGTCAGGACCCATATTTACTCGTAAGAGTATCATAATGTATTGTAATCAGATCGTAATTTTATTCAATCATATTTAATGAATGCTAATCCCCTCCAAGCTCATTCAAGCCAAAACCAGTGTTGAGAAATTCCTTCATCACCACAGTGGTGACAGTGGTGGCAGCCATGGAGGACTGAGCATCTGACATGGTGTGTTTGCTGCTCTACAGCACACCTAAAAGAGGAAACTCTCTGACCTGTTAAATGGAAGGTATAAAGATGAACTTTCCATGAAGATTTCAGATGCTCAGAAAGTTGTTCTCAAAGTGTAGTACATAGAATGAATTAATTTAACCACGGGTTTCAATCAGTTGAAAAGTGCAACTTTCCACCGCGTTTTCAGATATGTTCAAAGAATTTCATTGCCCAAAGAGTTAAAGATCACCTTCTCAGTTTCAGACAGGTTCAAAGAAGTTCATTATCCAAACAGTGAAAGATCAAAATTTCACACTGTTTTCAGACAGGTTGAAAGAAATCCATTAACTCTTCAAGGAAGGAAGTTCTTTCAACATGTCTGAAAATTCCGTGGATTGTTAAACTTTCTGACTGATGGAAATCTGTGATTAAATTAATTCATTCTGCAACACTTTCTGTCCCCTTGGAAGGGCAACTTTCTGACCATCTGAAATCACCATGGAAAGCTCACCTTTATACCTCGCATTTAACAGGTCTGAGAGTTTCCTCTTTTAGGTGTGCAGAGCCATTCGACTACAATACTTACTCCTAGAATAGCTAGGATGTTGTGGGTGATATGAGAGAGGGAAAGTGGATGGCATGCAGCTGCAACAGACAAAGACAATATATTGATGATAATCTAGGCAGAGTGTGAAAAGTACAGGCATTCTCGGAGCACCAGAGCAATGTTTAGTAGCCTGCCTTTGGCAGAAAGGGGCCTTCAGCCCGAGAATGCCAAGGAGACTAGCAAAATAGTGGCAAAAGAGGACCCCTCAAAAGATTTGGACATCCACCATGGCACGATGCAAAGATGTAGACCCATGAACCAGTTGACACCTGAGCCAGAACAACATTGAGTAGGTAAAGCTCGATGAGGGGTGTACCCGCACCACTTAATATTATGATTCAATACAGCACCAGCATTGTAATATAATCTTACTCTAATGTAATCTAATGGTCCATGATTTTAGCACCTAACATTATCCTGGGGCCATGTTTAATGGTAATTATAACATTAAATCTGAGTATACTCGAATGTACTCGTATTTTTAGCCAGCCTTAGCTCAGAATAAATCAGATACTTCCAACACATTCTTTTTGCTGTTTCTTCACCGCCATTCTACACACAATATGTCCGGCTCCCTCAGGTCGATGACCCTGTACCCGAACATATTTGTAACAACCCCAAATTGTTTCCTTTCTTTCGGAATGTACTAGGCTCTATGGATGGCACCGACATTAATTCTGCACCATCTGCAGCAGATCGACAGGCCTCCCACAACCGTAAAGGTGGTGTCTCCATGAATTGCCTTGCCTGCTGCTCACAAGACATGGAATTTCTATATGTCCTGAGTGGATGGGAAGGTTCCATGGCAGATGGAGCACTCTATCTCGACGCCCAGCTCAATGATCTCACCATTCATCCTGGAAAATACTACCTTGCGGATGCTGGTTTTGGCAGTTCCGATTCTACCCTTGTTCCATATCGAAAAGTACGGTATCATCTGGCAGAATGGGGGCGGGCCAATGTCAGGTACATACCTTTTTGTCAATGGCAGCTTTGCACAATTTCATCCTCAAGCATGATTCAGTGGAGCAGAATGAGATCCTCAACATGGATGTTGAGGACCCGAACCCTGGCACATGCAGTACTGGTGTTCTTACCGCAAATGCAACTGGGGACCGGGAAAAGGTGCGGTCGGAGGAACTACGGGATGAGATCGCACAGGCAATGTGGGTCTGCTACCAGCAATTGTTTTGTGATCGTGGTGAGTAGAATGTGGGCAGTCGCAGCAGCTGCAGGAGCCACAACATCAACGGGAGCTTGGGCTGGACCAGCATGAAGGTCACCCATGATCCCTTGAAGTCGGTTGCCGCCGATGCGATATCTTGGAGGGCACGTGAACCGCCGGATAGCCTCGGTTCCTTGCGGTGGTTTTCTGACACTGGCTGTGCTGCAGCGCATTTGGAGCCGAGGGATGGGGCAGGAGAAGATGAAGGAGGGCCCTGTTTTCTATTAGCTATGATAAACGAGGAGGTAGGGATGACAACACACCATGCCATGCTCTAGGTCCGCGTTGTCGTCGTCAAGATCATCACCATTGGGCTCAACATGTCTTGCGCTCCTTTTGCGAGCAAAGTCAGCTTCCAATTGTTGCTGATCCCAGTCGGGACTCGGGGACCTGCGTGGAGGACTCTTGTTGCCTTGAGCTACGACCCCCATGGCAGGCCGAAAAGCGTGAGTGCCCTTTGCCTTAGTGGGCATGAGGGGAAGGAAGAGGTGATAATACGGCCACCTGCGGTTCCTGAATTGGGAGGCGAGCGGGTTTGCGGCAACGAAAGCATCCCAAGTCCCCTGCGTGGCTGGGGTCACATCTACCCCCTTGGTCTTGTCCCAGGACCATCCAGACATTGTCATGATGACCTGCACGAGTGCATTGAGTTTTTTGAGCTGAGTCCACACTATTTTCGTCACTTAGTTACTTTGCGTAGCATTGTGAATCTTCGTAACTTTGATGGAAACTCGTGAAAGATTGTGAATTTGATGGTATATTGTGAAAGCTTGTCACTTTGCATTCTGGGCTTGTCAAGCAGCGAATCTCAGAACATCACAGAATGATGGGAATCAACGGGCTGCCAAAATGGCTGTTAGGTTCAGGTTAGATGGTTAGGGTTAGAGGTTCAGGTTAGTTGGTTAGGGTTAGTAGTTATGGGTTAGTGGTTAGTGGTTAGAGGTTGAAGGTTAGTGGGTAGGGTTAGTGGTTAGTGTGAGGATTAGGGATCTATATAAAAAAAGACACCCCAGCTTGTGTGAAGGAACACTGATGGCAGGTGTTCCGAATTCTTGAAGGCCTAAGCTGAACTAACGAACTTTCCCAGAAACCAGCCAAAGTGATGAACTTTCACGCTTTCACATCAACCTCATGAACTTTCTCATTCCTAAGCGAAGTAACTAAGTGACGAGCTTGACTACTACTCTTTTGAGCTAGAATGGCCCGAAGGAATTTTAGTGACACATAATTACATCCAGTGGACAGAGACACACCGAAGAATACTTGGTAGCACACGATGTATGGTGGTACGAATCACATTGACAGCGATTGACGCTCCCCGGAAAGTTGCTGCTTTGAAGCTACAGCCATCACCTGCCTCTGCCTTGTGCATTATCTGCAATCACACCCCTGCAAAAAGCACACACGTGCACTTTCCTAGCACGTGCACCATTTGTCGCACCAACTTCCAAGTCTGAATCATATTTGCAGTACCCCTCCCACTAATATACATATTGTGGTGTTCTTGTTGTTATCTACAAGGTCAGGTTCATATTTCAGAGTCGGCCGAAAGCAATGCCATTTTATTCTTTTATTCTCGGAAATATAACGATATTGAGGGAACACACAGAAATTGCAGTGGCATGGAAGTTGATATTTGGAGATGTGGCATGAAGACTAATTTATAAAGGTTTTTTTTTGCAAAGTATTCCTTGATTTGGAATCCTGTGCTGGGGTTGTGGTTTAAAGGCCAGATTGTGGTTCTGGTTTGTGGTTTTTACATGGTTTGTGGTTTTGGTTTGAGGTTGCAGATCCAGGACTGGTCACAATTATGTCAGTTCTAAGGTTTTGGTGGTGTGCTTAGGTTTCACTATCACTGGTTTATGTTTGTGATATGTAGTTGAGGTCTGAACTTGTGCTGCATACAATCAAGGCCTTTTTGGCACATGATATTTATAATATCTTAGTTCAAACCCATCAAAACCAAGATCTCTCAGCCAATTCCAGTATTACCCTCATCATGAATATGAATGTGACATCAAGCCCATATAGCCTACCATTTCATAGCCACAGCCACAGCCGCTAGGAGCTCAATCTGAACTCGTGCACAACTCGTACACCCCATCTCTGTAATATCCATGCAGCATACCCAGCCCTCTCATCGACCTTCTGGTACTTCTGGTAGGCTCCGAGGCTCCGGTCATATACCGGGGCCTCCGGACCATCCGGTATCATCGGGTTTTTACGCAATGAAGGATTACTGACCGTTTCCTGTTTATCCGTCTTTCTGTCTTTCTATCTTATTGTCATACAACGTTTCATCAGTCCTTCTGACTTGTCTTATTGTTAAGAACCACTCTCTTTCCTTATATGGAATACAATTAGCTACTTAGTATAAATATGTCTTTAATATGTCTTGTACGTCAGATTGATAATTGATGTTACTTGGCTCACTTCCCTTGCACTGAGTCGTCTCCGTACTCGCTGGTACTCCGACTTGTCTTCCTCTATCGGATACCTACCGGCCAGGGTAGTCACTCACCCTTAACCCCCTGTGGTGTTGTGATCCCCCTTCGTATATGTTCCGGAGCCTTCGTCCCTCCGACGCTCCGGCATACCGGAGCCTCCGGTCCACTCCGGCTCGGTATATAACAGTATTATCAATCTCGCCAATCTGACTGACAATGTCTCACAATCCTAATCTAAACCTACCCAACACAGAACAGATCCAATGTTCCAGCACTGGTCGGACTGATTGGGAACCACGTCGAGAATCCCATATGTTTCCGGTCCAAGTTCTTGGTCCGTTGATGTACCCATCTATTCTGGTATCGCCCACCCTTTGCTATGCTCCGCAATTCACTTGGAGTTCATCTGTGCCACCTATACCCTCTTCGGCTACTATTCCGGGGTTAGTTCTCAACCCCCAGACACCGGAAAATCCTATCAGGTATCCAACCTCCCCCCATCCACGTCGCGCTGCAGTATTCTCTCACGGTGCATCTCCCATCCCTGGTCCTCGTATCGTCGAGGTTCCAGACAGCCCCCGACAGGCTCAGGAACACTCCACTCATTCTGGTAGTCGATACGGTAGCCTTCACTTATCGGAGGATCTACCCCGCTTCAAACACGACCCACATCCTTCTCAGCACAATGGGGATGACGACCATGATGCTGATGGTGGTAATGGTGGTGGCGGAGGTGGTGATGCTGGTTCACCACCCGGCCCACCCGGCGGTCCACCCGGAGGTGGTCCCGGAGGTCATGATATACCTTACACACCTCGTTGCACTCAGCATCTAATAATCCCACATAACCCTTCATATTAAAAGGGGCACAGGGGGGGTATGCCCCTTCTAATATGAAGGGTTATCGCAAGGTCCAAATATACTGCAAAGGCACTGCAGCATATGGGTCTTTGGACTTAGAGCTCTCAGTTACTTGTATTAGGTAATCCTGTCGGGTGTTGGCTCAATAGTGGGAGTTAGAATAGCTCAAAAAGGAAACTTTCAAAATACAAGAAAAATAGAAGAAAAAAATACAAAGAGGCTATAATGTGTCTGACAGCGGAGGCAGGATTTACAAAAAAGAAATTCAGCAAAAAATATTGTAAAATACAGGAAAAAATACAATAAAAATAAAAACAATAACTCTTTCCGTGCAGCATATTCACCTCTGCGACTTGAAGCTTTAAAGAGAGAATGTGTTACTTAATCCTGCCTACCTAAAAGAGGAAATCCACTAAAAAATATTGTGAAATACAAGAAAAAATAAGAAAAAAAAAAAAAAAAAAAAAAAAAAAAACACTCTTCCCCCTCCACCCAGTCAACATTTTATTTTTATTGTATTTTTCCTGTATTTTACAACATTTTTTACTGAATTTCCTTTTTTGGATATCCCGCTTCCACTGTCAGACGCATTATAGCCTCTTCGTATTTTTTTCTTCTATTTTTCTTCTATTTTCTTGAAAGTTTCCTTTTTGAGCCATTCTAACTCCCACTACAGTTGTGGACAAACAAAGTCCGCAAATAGTCTGTAGCAGTCACCTGATTTAATTTCGACCTGATTTCAATTGTTCTGAACTCAGAAAAGCCCAAAGAAGCTAAAAAAAAAATACTCTGAAGTTTTTCCCACGACAAATTACCGGCACCCAAATTTTGGGCTAAATCCAAATCTCAGATTTATGATCTGAAGCGATTGGCAAAAATCGGGTTTTTTTTATTACACAGCCACCTGTCATTACATAATTACTCAACCACGGCCTCAATTATGGTAAACACCCTGTTTGAGATTGAGCGGTGCTGCTTCTGTGGCCTCACTGCCCACTCCGCTCCTTTTCCAGTCAAACCCGCCCGATAAGCACCCATAAACCTCCACGACCTGTCAATAAATCTCCGGAGCACCTCAAGTGGGCAAGCATCCAAGTATTTCAATGTCAGCTCCTTCGAGTCAGCAAAGCTTTTCTTGGGAACTTGTTAGACTTTCCAGAGGGCTGGGACTGCATGTATTAGCCTCTCGGGAAGATCCTGGCCTAGGAATATTGCTAGATTGGTTCCTGAGGCCACTGATATTTTTTCTGCTGCGTTTGGAGGGCCTACCACGTCGGACAGCCATGAAGGAAGAGGGAAAGAGATGAGATAATGATACACGAAGTGCACGCAGAGCTTAATGATCACGGGAACAGATCATGTGATCAAAAGGAAAATCATTTATTTTCGAAGGAGCTACTCGATGGATTGTTGGGATTTTTACGGATCCAGAAGCGCCTCGATGAGATGTGTCGATTGCTTCATATTTTTCCCATCAATTTTAGCCGGGCGCCAAAATTTTGACCAGCCCGGTGACAAAATCATCATTTGCCAAGGAACGGCTCGATAGATTGGCTTGAATTATATATGACCGTGAAGCCCTTGGTGAGATCTATCGATTGACATACTCATATCAGCTAAAAAAATCCGATTTTTTTTTTTGTGGACTTTGTTTGTCCACAACTGTATTGAGCCAACACCTAACAGGATTACCTAATACAACTAACAACTGAGAGCTCCCTAAGTCCAAAGGCCCATATGCTGCAGTGCCTTTGCAGTATATTTTGTCGGAAAAATAAAAATAGCCTTATAAGCCCGCGGCCTTATAATGACATAATAAGGCGCTTGTAAGCAAGCCGGCGGCCTTATATGGCGCTTATACGGCCGAGGCTCGCCATTATTAGGCGGCAAAATCCGCCGAAAAAGCGCCCTTCTCCACCTGCTTCCGCACTCTCTCCCGACGTGGTTTATGCAATAGTACAGGCTTTTTCTTGACCACGGCTGCCCTCTAACACGTTGTTCAGCGCCGTGAATCCCACCCTCGCCATCTCTCGCCGTTCGGGATTGTCGGGCTTGTCGCATTCCTTCAAAGCCTCACAGCGCTTCACTTCCATTCCTTGCAGTCGTTGTGCACGAAATCAAGGATGCTTCAGGATCCTCCAGGGTCTCAACCTTCCCTCAATTCTCTGGCAGTTCGCACGAGCAAGAGTCACTGGCTCCCGACTCTCGGATATGATTCAATGCCGCGTACTTTGTGTACGTCCTATCCACATGGTTTTGTTGCTCATTTATCTGGCCAGATACTTATGTGAGACCTGGGAGCCTCTTCGCAGACCCGAGCAACAAGGATTTCGACACCAGCCCTGGAGAAGCAACGGATCCCACCTCCGTCGTCGCCGTCGTCCATCGGCACGACGCACCCATCGTGTACTGTGTACTACTCACCATTGTTCTGCATCCCCATGGGGTAAGGGGAGTGGTGGAGGAATTGTCCGACCGAACGAGCGGAGCGAGTGAGGGGCCGCCGTAGCGCCGCACGGCATTCGTCTTTATGAGCATCCTCACGTGTATGTCTCCCTTCGGGCGCCGCCACCATATATCTCTATGGGAGCGCTGTTGGGTTCTCGAGGGTAGCGTTCACGGCATGCATCTCTAGGGCGCCGCAGGCCATTTACCCTCTCGCCCCGCAGGCAACCTTTGTCTCTTCCCTCTTTTCGCTCTTTCTCTGGCTAACCCCTTCCTCCCCACAGTTCCTCCAATCCCTGCCGCTCCTCAAGGGCTCGCCACGCAAACCACACCTCTGTGCCCGCCGTGCACGCACTCGCGAAGCCCGTCGGGGACGGGCAAGAGGTACAGGTGTGTCCCTCTCTTCTTATCTCTTATTTATGGCAGGGCGCAGGTGAATGCACGTGGCGGCAAGCCAGGGGCGGTGCGGTGGGGACGATGGAAAGATGGAGGCGGTGATTTCGCTGAGGTCGAGTATATCACCTGCCACGTCTGTCCAGCAACAGCCGTCGCCAACAGCGTCCAAGGGCACGCCCCAAGGTAGCGCCGAGGTACGGCCCGGACTTGACTGCGGAGAGGAGCTTGAATTGATGTTTTGCAGCCTACCTATGCAATCCGCTCCAGGTCAGTACGAACTGCTGGCTGTAATGTTGTCCTTGTGTTAGATAGCAATGCATTTTGCTGCCATTTGATTTCGAGCACTCTGTTCTTCAATCCATCTCATCCGAGTCGCCTTACTCCAGCCAACAACCATACATTAATCCGGCTCTCGGAGTCCGAAAGTCCTGTAAGTACTTCCAGTTTTCATATAACTATGCCCTTCTAATGTGATACACCGTTCTCCAGTTCCCAAATCAGCTTTGAACTGCAAATCCCACAAAGCCAGCCGACTTTTTGCAGGCAAGTCAAATTTCCTTATCTTGGTCCGTTTTCACTTACCAGCTCTTCTTTCCATCTAGAGGGACTCAGTTTACGCTCCCCCACCGATCCAAAGGTCGGTACTGCAGTCTTTATTGTTTTTGGTTGTTTTTGGAAACTCATTCTTTGACATCTAGTGCAATTACTTTGCTCAAGGCTCAGAGCCGTCGCTTCAGCGGGTGCCCACAGCTTTTTGTAACTACACGGAAGCCCAATCGACATAAATTCAAGGCATCTCTTCAACAGGAGTTGCGGGAGACCAACCTTTGAATTTTAGATCCAATTTCGGTCACCGGAGCTTTGTGCGGCAACGCCGCCTGATTCCATCCAGGTAAGTCTTTGGTTTCATTCAAAGTACGACCAATAAAGTTTGTGAACAGCTCTCTGTCCATCAGGTGTGCATCTGCATCTGCGCCATTCTTCAAGCCTGTCCACCAAATTTCTCAAAATGCGAATTTTCGCCCGTTACGCTCCCTCCATCTTGCCTCATCCGGACTTCCACACTCACCTCTTCATTAACGTCTCAACGACTCCGCCCATGAGCCTCTTTGCGATTTCAGTGAGTACAGCGAGCATGGGCAGTCATTTTTCGGAAACAGTCCGTGTTCACAGGTATTTCCCTCCGGCGCCATTGCGCTGATTTCCTGCCGAATTCTGCCAAGGCAAGTCTTCATTTTCATTATAAATCCGCCTACTAACGCCTCCGAATATCTTGTAACTTCAAGTGCAGATTTGCACCCTTCTCCAGGCTCCTCCCCGAAATTCACCAAATATGAAATAACCCCCTGTAAGGTCCTTCCCCCTTTGCTTGCCAAGATTATCACACTCACCTCTCCCCTACCATCCCAGCAACGCGCCCTGGCGCCCTCTCACGATCTGGGTGCGCACACAAAGTGCACACTGATTTCTTGCTAACTCTCCCTCTTTACCAGGCACTTACCTCCGTACACACCACCTCCACAAACCTCATCCCACCGTGTCCTCGGCTCTCCCAGTGCGCGACCGACTCGCTAGGAAGCCCGCACCGGTGCAGCGTTAACGCAACATTTGAGGACCACCTCGGATTTTTGGGTCAGAGGTTTCGGGTTTCTTCCGCTGAATTCGCTGTGAGTCAGGGATACTCGGGGAAATGTGTCGTGGGCATCTGCTAATGTGTTGGGATGGTTCCGTGTGGCCCCAGGTGCCTCGCTGCAACGCTGTCCCGGATTCTCTGGAAATGTGAATTTGGGACCGTAAGCTTATCTCTTCACATTTATGGTGCTTACCTCTCATTTCAGGTGCCACCGACTCATGTCTAAGTTCTCGAGTTGATCCAGATGCGTTCCCAGACTCTGACTTCAATTTCGTCGGCGCAACGCTAACGGGACACTTGAATTGCAGCTCACCCCGATTTTTCATTCCGGGCTCCTCTGCGGAATTCCGCGCAAGTCCCACCTCGAAATTTATCTGCTAACACGTTGGACTCGTTGCCCGCGGTCCCGGCGCGGATAGAGTTTTCCACGCCGGGTGTGCAGGTGAAGGACTGCAAGTGGCGGTGCGTGGAGTGCCGCCACAGTCGAGCATGCCATCTGTGCGCAGCTGCGCATCATCATCCGTTGCATCTGTCCAGCGACAGGTTCTGGATGCGATTCAAGTGGGGTCGAGGGATTTAAATAAAACGAAAATTTTCATATTTCTGACCTTTTGCAATCTTACCTCTTCAATTCGAGTTCTGCCCGGTTCTGGATAGTGGCTTTCTTTAGTATCTTGTCCATTTTTCCCCTTCCTCACTTTCACAGCTGCGGCCTGCACATATGAATCCACACCTAGGCCTCATGGTCAGTTTTAATTCCTGCACCACCCAATTTGGGCACTGCCCAGCAAATCCGGCTCGGGTGCGTGTCTCACGGCATTTTCCTAAAGTTATATACCCTTGCAATACTTTATTTTCCACAAGGATGACGCAACCACCCGATGAAGTGGGAGAGGCGGTGTGTTTATTTCCTGGGCCAACCTCAGCTACTGCATAAATGGAACGGCCAACCACATATACTATCGGTCCCTTAGTGTAGTTGCTTTTGTCACTTCTTCTTGTATTACTACGTTCGCGCGAGGTCGCTGGTTCGATCCCCTTGTATGTAAATCATCCTTTTCCGGTAGCCTTTAGTTAATTAAGTCAGTAAAAATCGTAAGTAACAAGTCAATAGAAAAATGTTAAGTAGCCATTAGGTCCAAATGTGAGTACGTCGGCTTCAAAAATGGATTTTTCATTAGAAATGACCCCTCTCCTTACAAGTCCTTGTAATGGCTACTCACCGTATAATGCCTTGTAAGTCTGCTCACATTATAAGGACCTGGCTTCATTACTAGATTGTCTCACATAATAAGAACCTGATAAGGAGGCCGTTGCCTTACGGCCTTATCAGTCCTTATCAATTCTTATCTGCTTCGGCGGGTTTTTCCGACATTGGACCTTGCATGCAGCATTTTTTGCAGCACACTGGCTTTTCTTGAAACACTTCATATTAGAAGGGGCACAGGGGGTATGCCCCTTCTAATATGAAGGGTTATGTGGGATTATTGGGTGGCACTCAGACGCCTGACACTGGCGATGCTTTAATTATGGACACCCTCTGGACCTTTCGGAATGCTCTCAACGTGTTTGCCACTTGTCCTGCGGACCCTCCTCCTCATTCCAACTGATTCAATCTCTGCAATCTGGACAGCTAAACTTTAGTCCTTCCTTCCCCAGTACTATTTGCACTTTGCGGAGCCCCCGCAAGACTTTCGGGATGACGATGACCATATCCTCTACATCTTTTCATACCTCCGGGGCAGCACTCAGCAATGGTTTTCCCCCAACCTTTACGACCTGATGTCACGCTCAAGGCTCAAGAACATATGTCACGCTCAAGGCTCAAGAACACCCAATGGACGCACAATGCGGATTGGAGGTGCTCGGTAAGAGTGAGGCTCGAAGAATGATGGAATAAAAGACTAAGGAATACAGGCAACTAGCTACACTACTTATACTGTTCAACTGTGGCTATGTAACTAGTGCTAATAATATATGCAATAGGGTGTCCATGTGCAATAAGCACCAAAGCCATGTGTTCTGAGTAATAAACATGCCAGAACCATGTGTTCTGAGTAAGAAACGTCCCAAAGCCATGTGTTCTGAGTAATGCCCATGCATACTCCTCATGTCCGCAGCATGACACCTGTCAGCTGTCCGATCACCAATCCGTTGTGCTTCATCGGCATGTTCCTGTGAGAACCCGATCCCTGGCTGTCCAATCATTGGTGACTCAAGCATAGCCTTGGTGTTTAAATAGACGAGCGCTTGATTAGGCACTTAGATAAGGTGTTGTCGCGATTAGATAGCGTCTGAATCGTGACATTACCCCCCTCCTAGGGTCGGCGTCCCGACGACCGTGGAATAATTAAACTTCGACTGAAGTACCGCGCGAGCATCCTTCGTTAGGGAACTTCTCCACAATTTTCCTCTGTCTCGTGATAGGGTCGTATAGATAGCGTGTCGGATAGTCGGCCGATTCCTGCTTTGGCTTATACCGCTTGATTAAATAATCCCAATGCCCCAGCGGCAAGACCGGAATCCCATCGGTCTGCGGCTGTTCCTGGGCGATCAAACCCTCTGACTCCGGGTCGTCCTTGGGTGGCATCAAGCCTTGGCGTCTAAGTTCAGCAGCTAGCACCTTCTTCTCGTCATCGGACATCTCATCTACGACCTTGGCGAGCGTGACATGGTTGGCGTTTAGGTTGGGCTCGACATTATATCTGTCCAAGAGCTCCTGTGCGTTCGCCAGGTTCCGTCGTGGCTCCCAATTCCGTTCTCCGATCGGGTATCCCTTCCACTTGATTAAATACTGGTATCCTCGCCCACGTTTCCTGTGGTTGAGGATCTCCTCCACTTCATACTGCTTCTCTCCCTGCACAATCTGCGGTCCCGGCCGCTTCTCCTTTCGTCCCTCAGGCGGCTCCACGTAAGGTGTGAGAAGTGCCTCGTTGAAGACCGGATATGTCTGGTCCGTCTCCGGCAATCTCAGCTTCCACGCCGAAGCCCCAGCCTTCTCCAAGATCTCGTAAGGGCCCAGCCTGAGATCATCTATCTTCTTGGTCGGTCGGTCCATCTCGATATTGGTCCCCTCGACCCAGACCTTGTCTCCGACTTTAAATACAGGCGGCTCGCGCCTATGTGCATCATAATACTTCTTCATCTTTTTCTGGGTTTTCTCAAGAGCGACCGATGCTTCATTGCGGATCCTCTTCATTTTCTGTGCAAAGTCGTTCGCGGCTTCATTGCACGACTCGACTGAGTTCTCTATCCCCTTCCAGGGGTGGTATCCCGTGTTCGTATAAAAAGGTGACATGCTCATCGACGAGCTTGTTTTATCGTTGTGAGTGAACTCGGCTAATGCGAGCCACTCGGCCCAGTCCGACTGCCGGTGGTTGACGAAGATCCTGAGATATTTTTCAATCTCCTGATTCATCCGTTCCGTTTGTCCGTCTGTTGCCGGATGATAGGCTGTGCTCGGGTTCATCTCTATGCCGAGGAGCCGGTTAAGCTCTCGCATGAGCCCGGATAAATATCGAGTGTCCCGATCCGATATAATTTTACGGGGCGTGATATCTAATCACACGATCCCGGGTGAGTCGGGCGACACCTTCACTCGTCAGCTCCATGTTTGTTGCCTCGCAATGGAGCATCTTGGTGTAAGTGTCGACCCAGACTTGGATGGCGTTAAAGCCATTGCTGACCGGCAGCGGACCGATAAGATCCATAGATATAATCTGCCAAGGCCCCTCGGCGATCTTGTGCGGGTTAAGCTTTCCCTGCTTGTACCGGTGCACTCGAGTCCTTTGGCAAGCCTCGCAGGTCTTTATATATTCGGCGACCTGGTTTCCCAGCCTCGGCCACCAATAATTATGTTCCACCATTTCCTGCGTGCAGTTCTCTCCGGGATGGCCGAGCATGGGCAGGTCATGATGGAGTCCGATAATCTTATCGCGCAACTCCTGATTCCGGGGTACATATATAAGTCCGTCGTAATATATAATATTGTCCTTCTTTTCCCAGGCTGGTAGCTTTTTCTCGAGCGCCAGCTTAACACTCTTATCGATCTTCTTCTCCTTTATTATCTCTTCCAGGATCCCTGCCTCTGGCCCTTCCAGCACTATGTCCTGTGCTCGGAAATACTCTGGCTTCAGCAGAACGACATTGTCGTTGTCGTCTTTCCCTTGGTCGTGATCCGATCTCCGAGATAAGAGATCTGCCTTCTTGTTCAACGCTCCGGGCCGGTGGTGCAACGTGAAATCGAACTCAGCCAGTTCCTGAATCCACCGAGCCTGTCTGCGATTAACCTTCTGAGGCTTCTTGAAGTATTCGAGATTTTGATGATCAGTGAAGATCTCGAATGTTTGGCTTGCGCCCATCAACAACTCCCGCCACTCGTCCAGTGCAGTCATGATTGCGAGCATCTCTTTATCATAGATCTCATAGTTCCGCTCAGTCTCATTGAGTCCATGAGACATGAAAGCAACAGGGTGCCATTCACCCTCCTGCTCCTGTGCGAGCTCCGCTCCTATAGCTCCATCTGATGCGTCTGCCTCGACTCGGAACTTCCCGTGATCTGTGGGAAGTGCCAGTACTGCGTCTTCGGCGATGCGATCCTTGAGCCTTTGGAACGCTCTCTTCTGCTCCTCTCCCCAGCTCCAGCCTTCCTTCCCAGTCAACCTCGTCATCGGCTTCACTATCTCCGTGTATCCTCGGATGAAGCGGCGATAGAAGTTTGTGAAACCTAAGAACGCCTGTGTCTGCTTAAGGTTCTTTGGTTCCGGCCACTCCATCACACCCTTGATCTTCACCGGGTCCATCTTCATCAAGTTGTAGGAAATGATGACTCCTAGATACTCGATCTCCGTCTTCTCAAAGTCGCACTTCTCTGGTTTGAGAAAGAGCTTGTTGTCTTGCAGGATTTTAAGTACCCGCTTTGTCAGTGCTCTGTGCTCCTCCAAGTTGTCGGTGAAGATAAGGATATCGTCCAGGTAGACTATGACCTTTCCCTCGTTTATGAGTTCTCAAAGGATGTCGTTCATCATTGTCTGGAACGTCGCTGGGGAATTCGTTAGGCCGAAGAACATCACGAGCGGCTCAAACAGCCCTCAGTTCGTCCTGAATGCCGCTTTCCACTCATCTCCCTCTCTGATCCGCACGTTGTTATACCCCCATCTGATGTCCAACTTCGTGAAGTATTTGGCGCCACGGAGCTTATTTACGAGCTCCGAGATTAGCGGAAGTGGATAACAATTTTTAATTGTCATCTCATTGAGCTTCCGGTAATCCTGGACTGGTCGTAGGCTGCCATCCTTTTTCTTCACGAAGAAGAACACCGAAGCCATCGGCGACTTCGAGGGTCGGATCCTCCCACTCTTCAGGTTCTCCTCCAGGAACTCGTTCAACTTCCCCTGCTCCGTGACCGAGAGCGGATAGATCTTGCAATCTACGGCCTTTGATCCTGGCTTAAGCTCGATTGCGTGATCCCACGGCCTTTTCTCGGGCATGGCGTCGAACGATTCCTTTGCGAACACCTTCACGAACTCGTGGTACTCCTCCGGGACCTTCCCTTAGGTCATGCGCTCCTTCCCACGATTCGCTTCCTCCGCCATCTGCTGCGCCTGTGATCCTTGCGCACACAGATCGATCTGTTCTGCACAGTCGACCAATAGGATTGACTCGCCGTCTTCCAACTTCTCTTCCTCCGTGGACAATCCAGTCCGGTACTCCGTGCCGTGCATGTTGCACTCGGGCAGGCAGCGGCTGAACACGATCTTTTGTGATCGCCAATCCACCTCGGGGTTGTGTTTGAACAACCAATCGTACCCAATGAACACGTGAGCCTTGCCTAGTCCTGTGACCAAGAACCGTTGGCGCTCAACGTGGGGTCCGACCGAAAGCATCAACTCAACATAGTGAGTGATCTTTCCACGAGAGTTCTCCGTTCCGTCTGCGTTGCGGGCGACGATGTGTGCGTCAAGCTCGTGGAGCTCGAAGCCTTCTGCCTTGGCATAATCTCGATCGATGCACGTGGTAGTGCAACCGTTATCGAGAAGAGCTTTGACAGCACGCATCTTCCCGGTGCCCAACGCAGTCAGCGGGACGGGAACGAGCATCTCGTGGTGCCGCCTCTGCTTCTGGAGTTCCTTCATCTCCTTGGCAAGCCGATCCTCAGGCTGTGCCAGCTTCTGCGCCACCTGTGTCTTCTTCTGACTCAGCGTCACGCGTGTTTTCTTTTGTTTGGGCGCTTCCTCCCGATCCTGGGATTGAGCCCTCACGGCATCGCCGTCCTTTTTTGTCACACTATTTTTCGCACTGGTTTGGGTTCCAGGGGCCTTTTTGAATGCACTCCATCTCTTATTTACTTCGTCCATCTTCCGATTGCGAATATTACGTTTCCGATTCTGATTCTCCAAGATACATATTTTTTGTTTGTTTTCTACACTAGCTACTAGGAAATCGTTTATGCTCTTTCGTAAACTAGTATTTTCTGGGGTATAAATATCATATGCCGGGTCTGTAACTACGTTGCTAATATTAATGTCCTTGAGATGTGCATATTTATTCGTGACAGGGGGCGCCGCTTTGGCCGCAAGCGGGGGCCCCTTTAAAAACCCTTCTCACGAAGGATGGCTGCAAGAGCCTGCAGGTCGTCCTGCGAGTAGTCCTCGGTCTTGATCGACCGGATATTAAACTTGGACTTGGGAGGCTCTGGGCACTCCCGCTTCATATGGCCCTCCTTGCCACAGTTATAACATTTAAAAACGCGGGGTGTCTGCCGCGCGCGGTCCACATCCATCGGGGCGGTCTCCCCCGGCCCGATCTTCTTCGCGAGGTTGGGCGCCGGCCCGAACCCCGGTGATGACTTGGCAGCCGGCGCTTGTGCACGCGCCGGGGCCCAGAACATCCGGCTCTGTTGAGCCTCTCGGAGCTTCTTCCGCTCCATGGCCCTGCTGATCGCCGTCAGCCTCTTCTTGAGTCCCGCGTAATTCTCCGGGACTTCTACCCCTCCAGCGTATAGCTGGTTTCGGACGTCCTCGTTCACGAGGTTCTCGTACCCAGTTTGAGGCTGGGCACGGGGTACCATCGGTCCGACCCAATAACGAGAGGGTGAACGCGATCTTCTTCTTTTCGGAGTCAAACTCCGAGTCGTACGCCCATAGGTAATTAAGGAGGGCGTCGAGGAAGGTTTCCCACTTGCTCTTATCAGAGCCATTGAAAGTGGGGGGAAGGCGGGCGAGGGTGATCCGAGAGGACCTAGTCTCTCTCAGGGCGGGGTCAAGGTCCATAGCGGGCATGTAAGAGGTGGTGCCCTGGTTCTGGTCTTCGTCGGCCATTGGTAAGATGAGCGACAGGCGAGGTGGTTGGTAAGGTAGTTGGCCGAGGGCGGCGTAAAGTCGGTCGAACAGGGTGAAGGTAGGAAGTTCGGCGGAACGGTATAAGGAAGTCGACGGGGATGAGGTTCCCGACGAGGAGGAGGTGGATGGGGCGCGGAAGGTCACTGTGTTGGTGCGAATCCGCACTCAGCGGTTGGTGAAATTGCAACGGTCTCTTGCGACAGAACTACCCCGGGTCTTCTACAACACCCCCGGCGATAGCGAGGCAGTCTTCCCCGAAGGTCCGGCTGGCACTCCTGCGACTGCTATATGGCTTGGGACGGACTCAACGTTTCCTGTGGCCTAGCGTCTGTCTGTTCGGTAAACCGAAAACAACTGGTGCTGCACTTGTTTAGACTCACTGTGGACGAGGTAGGGAGTTGGCGGGTGGGGAATAGGGAGAATGGAACTTCAAATACGAGAAGCCAAGTAGAGGGTAAGAAACCAAGTAGTGGATAGAAGTATGGGAGGGAAAGGGAAAGGAGGTCGAAGGGTAGGGGCGGTACGAAGGTATGAAGGGTAGTCTTTTATTATGTCACGCTCAAGGCTCAAGAACACCCAATGGACGCACAATGCGGATTGGAGGTGCTCGGTAAGAGTGAGGCTCGAAGAATGATGGAATAAAAGACTAAGGAATACAAGCAACTAGCTACACTACTTATACCGTTCAACTGTGGCTATGTAACTAGTGCTAATAATATATACAATAGAGCATCCATGTGCTACAAGCACCATAACCATGTGTTCTGAGTAAGAAACATGCTAGAACCATGTGTTCTGAGTAAGAAACGTCCTGAAGCCATGTGTTCTGAGTAATGCCCATGCATACTCCACATGTCCGCAGCATGACACCTGTCAGCTGTCCGATCACCAATCCGTTGTGCTTCATCGGCATGTTCCTGTGGGAACCCGATCCCTGGCTGTCCGATCACTGATGACTCAAGCATAGCCTTGGTGTTTAAATAGATGAGCGCTTGATTAGGCACTTAGATAAGGTGTTGTCGCGATTAGATAGCGTCTAAATCGTGACAACGGCGTACATTGGGTGTTCCTCTGCAATTGCTTTAAATGTCCTGTCCATGGTGTCGGGCCGAAGATCAGCTTCATAGTCAAAATCCGGCCTCGGATGTTGAATAAGAGTCATAGGATGAAGCCCAGGAAAGAAGTTCAAGGTGGGCATTTGTGTAGGACCAGGAGGACAATCATCGATGTCAAGGTTGTCATCGGAAACATAAACTGGTGATGCAACTAGAAACAAAATGAGCTGAAGAGGAAAAGTGAAAAATCACTCATATATGAATATCAGATTGACTTGGCAAAATGACTTGCGCTGCCAGTGGAGTTTGAATTTGGGTGGGTTGACTTGTGTGACTTGTGCGGGCGTTGACTTGTGCTTGGGCTCGCTTACAGCCAACTCCCCCACTAAAATTAAAACACCCCTCCACCTTCTGAAACATCTCTTATGGCTCCGTCTTCGCAGTAGGATCCCCACGGCACCCCCGGCAGCAGCTGATCGACGTTTGATGCCATCAGCATTGCCCGCCCGCGCTCGCTTATTCATCCACCATTTAATACCGTTGAGAAGTGAGGCTGGTATGCTCACCAGATTGTCACATACATTGTATACCATTGATTTCACCGTGTATGAGCAGTACCGGCGAGATCTTCGACATCACATCAATTGTTCTGTCTTTCATCGTCGAATGGTTCGTATGATTATTGACTTGTGCAGTCTCAGTGCTCTACAAGACTTCAAGGTACACATACCAACCGCTGGAATGATCAGAAATGCTGGGCTAACAGGCATTTTAGAAATACCGTGCATGCAAGTCAGTTTGGTCATTTACATAACTTGCAAGTCAGTTTGTCGGCCGTGACTTGACCACATTCTCAGCATCCTGGATACCATCTTCCCTGATAGGGGCCACTGATTCTGTGTGAAATGTATGCCTTCCAAGTTGTAGGGCCATGCAAGCATTGTCTGTTCATTGGGCTGATATGTTTAACATTACATCAATTCTGAGGATGCTCACCAAGGTCTTTATTCTCTAGTCCAATATTCCATACACACTGCCCAAATTGGGCCGGAACATACATATCTCCTACCATGCTGTCATGTGAAAGATAATACAATGACTGATGGTGATACATGTCCTTCACCTGGAGGAACCAACCAGGCAATAAGGTGGGCATTGCTGAATATATATGTATGCTTTGGGACACCTGGATGTTGTAAACAACCTAACTTGAATATATTGTGGCCAAAAATGACTTCTGCGGTGATTTCGTTGCACAAGTGAATTTGTTGCCGGCTCAAGTCAACATCCAGCCAGACAAGGAAGACATTTCTGAATATATACCTCTGCCTTTTGGACTCCCATATGTCAGTAACAACCTACTCTGCATATCTTATATGCACAAAATACTTGTGCAGGGGATTTTTGTATGCAAGTCAATCTGTCGCCCACACAAGTCAATACTTGTCTGTGCATGCAAGGCAAACCGGTCAAGCCAGACATCACTGAAGGAATACCTACCTTGAAATGAATTATCTGTGTTGCTTAGCCTGTACAACAAGCCAATTCCATGTACGTAGCATTTAGTGATGTGCTTGGCTTGGCTTTAAGCCCCCAAGCCCCCAAGCCCCCAAGCCAAAGCCCCGGCTTGACCAAGCCAAGCCAAGCCATACTCGGGGCTTGGACAGGGCTTTGGCTTTGGCTTGAGGTCAGCGAAGCCAAAGCCGGGGCTTCAAGCCGTGGCTTTGAGTGCTGCATACATACCTCCTTGTGGCCATCTGTCAAAGGTACGGAAGTGTATTTCATAGGTCAGACTCTGTCCAGTTTGAACTGGTAGACTCCAGCTTACTTTGAACCACAGTTTACTTCAGTGATTCAACAATGAGGTTGGATGAAGATCAACTTTTTTTCTTTGATCTTCACTATTTGAGTGATTCTATCCCGGTTATCAATGCAAGACTGGGTGTGGAGGTATTTTCTTTGTCAGAGGGGTCAATTTGATGAGTGTACTGACCTTGTACGGCAGTATACAGCATCTATAAATTTGCAGTTCAAGCCGGGGCTTAAGCCAAATCCAAGCCAAGCCAAGCCAAGCCCGAACATCACTAATACCAGGTGCCCTACTAGAGTGGGAAATGCCTTGGGACTGCAAGAATATGCCCAAGTCACTGCCAACAAATTGACTTGTGCAAGTCAACAAATTGACTTGCGCACCGGAAATCCCCGCACAAGTTAATACAAGTCAATCCGCGCTGGTGCAAGTCAATTTGGCAAGTCAAAAAGTGAACCCTCCTCATATATCTATTGCCAAATTTCGAAGGACCTGCTACTGGCTGGGACTGAACTGGAGCCTGACTCAAAGATGGAAGTTGATGATGCAATCACCAAGGCTTTCTCTTTTGATTCACCGTGCACTGTCTTTACTTCCACCCTAAGCTTCTTTGCTTGTTTACCAGTGAGTCTGTTGAGCTCATTACATTTCTCCTTGGTACGTGCATCTCGCTGGGACTTGCTTCGAAGTGAGCCTGGAGATAATCATTGGTGCATGCCTCACTGTAAGAATGACCACCACCATCAACATTGAATGGATCAAAAATTGGTGGCACCGCGTTACAGACAGTTTGTAGACAATTTGGTTAGTAACGAGACTGAAAATCGAAAGTGAGTTAGTGCACACCAGTTGATTCATCTCGATGCGAAGATGGTTTACGATTGCTGTAGCTAGAATCACCCTAAAGGAAATATAACTCGGGAGACTTTCGATCAGAAAACAATTCGCGTACCTTTGAAATGCAACGAAAACAAAATCGGATGATTGTGCGGGGTATTTGTGATGTTCCGGTCAAGATACCGAGCAGGCTAGATTGAACGGTTCAAATAGAAGATCCAGACACGTGCTAAAGTTCCATTCCAGATAGTTGAGCATATCAATAACTGTCTCTGTGGTGGTGGGGAGTATCCAAGAAGGTAATGTAGCCGGTCAATGCGAATATTGGAGATATGGGACTGATTAAATACAATCTGTTCCGTGGACAGCAGCCTCAACAGTTTACGGGAGACCAGAACTAAGAAGTGCCCTTGAGAAATTGATTGTGAGTGCACATTAATTAGATGCTGATACTGCGCACCTAGAACAGTGATCCAGAGAGTCGAGAAGCCAGAGACAAAGATAGCAAGATACCAGGAGTCTGGTGAATACAGCCCAGGATTGTGCTCATAAAAAGAGTGATAAAAATGATAGCCAGGTGCAGTCATCCAGGGGAAGACACTTGAAGTCTAGGCCTCTTGTAGCCTAGGTCGATGTGCTATAGATCTGTGTACAAGATGAAAAGCGGCAGCTTACCCGCCATAATTCAGGAAGCAGCAGAGTTTATGGCGAGAGTGTTAAAGGGGGGAAGCAGGGAAAAGACAAATGTGACTCTGGCATTTTATGGTGCTTCAGGGCTCAGGGTCATTGCTTACTTACTCTGTAGACTTGACTAACTTTAATTGCATTCAAACCAAGTACAAAAAGCGGTCAAAAGACTTATGCACCGGCCCACAGAATGACATCTTGAAGAAGCTGTAGGTCACTTCAATTGATATAAATAAGAGATACATTCATGCAGCACATAGGTTAACAAAGCCTGGTTCTGCTTAGGGTGCCTGAACATTCAGCAGAACTGCATGCCCGGGAGGATGTTTGGAGGATGTCAGACTCGAGGTGTACGGCACGTGGGCATGTTCCGGTGTCCGGGCGCTAAGCGAGAGCTATGACAACGCGAGGCTGATGGCCAGGACAGCTGATTGACGTTGCCGTAGCTTGCCGCATTTTCGTTTTCGTTTCTCGTTTATACCGCTACCATGGCTCCAGGTAATGAACATGAATTTCCGCACTTGAAGATCAAGCGGACTCGTCTCCCCATCTGACTTTCAAGAAAAATGGCTAGATGTCCAAGGTTTTTTATTTCCCTGTGCCCATCCCTCTGTTCTGAAGTTCTTTCAAGGTTGGTCCATCTTCACCGTGAGCAAGTCACCGCAGGTTATGTTGACCCGCACCAAAGGCGTAAAATCACGATGATAGACTTTGGTAGCTCTCTACCGCAGGCCTAAAATAGTGGAGAAAAATCGATTTTAAACCCTTAATTTACCGCCCTTAATTAAGGGTTATTAAGGGTTAAGGCCTTAACAATGAAAGATGCCCTTAATAAGGCCTCAAGGGAGAACACTGAATTTTAATCCTCATCAGCGCGGTGGAAATTTGATCAGGGAGACAATCTCTGTACCGTTGAAAGTGCGGGTTACAAGTCTTGAGGCAATACAGGATTATCTCGAGCGGGTTCGAGACAGAGAGGCCGCTGAGTTCCGGCTTATTGTATGTCAGGAGCATACGACCGAGGCCCTGGGCTTGCACAACTTCCCCATCAAGCATAACGACGCGACAAGTTGCATCAGGGTAAAATGGGGCAAGTTTCAATACTTCACCGGTGACTTGGTGGATTGTGTCAAACAGTTCCGTGAAAAGCTGGGCAAAGGCAGGTTCACTCTTCTTGTCGCAATATAGACTAGCAAAGGTAATTCCTAGACAATTCAATATCAGAAAAATCCTGAGCTTCATAGTTGAACCTCACACTGTTTTGCTCTATCCAGAAGTCCAGCGACCTCCCACTCGTCCATGTCGCCTTTCGCCCGGGTAAAAGTGAAGTTGATGTTGAGGGACAAAATTTTATGAATAAACATCGCAATCTGCGGATGCATAGTTACTGCCAGTCTAAACCCGTTCTTCGACATGGCGGTGTGGATATAGCGATCAACTTTGAGGAGCTTGGTTTCCCGAACATTCAGCTCATATAGAACTCCTGGAAATATTCAGTTGCCGAGACAATGTGAGCGCATAGATAAAATACCTTCCCATCCCATTCCTTGCAGGTATTCCTGCTTCCTCGCTTCCCCGAGGAAAGCACGCACTTTGCGGCGAGAGATAAATGCTGGACTACTCTCATCCACACGCTGTCCACCGTAAACCACCGAGGTTGATGGTGCTGGGAAATGCGTCAGACACAATTAGGCTCCACTTGATGAGAGCAATTTACCATTGACAAGTTTATGTGCTGTTAAACCGGTAAGACTGGCCAGCTGAACCGCTTTCCCCAGCTTGATTCGATCTTCAGCGCTCGGTTTGGCATGAGGATGAGCGGGATGATTATGTGGGTTGCGTAGAATGACTAATGCCGTCTTGACAGATGTGGAATCGACAGGGATGAAAATAATCATCTGCGTAGGGCAAGCACGCTGCTGGATCTTAGCTGGCTTTATCTGTCCATCATGAATGTGGCTATAGGCCATACATGCGACACTGAGACACCTTGGAGTGAAGATCGGACCAGGAGAACATACAACAATTTTTCAACCCGATCTGGGGGTGAACCGTGAGAACACGTGTTTCATTTACAGTCACCGGCTCGTTTGGGAGGCGTCCATTATTGTCCATAGCAAATCGTAGAACATCCTCGTTGATATTCGTCGGAATGGTCCAGTAAATGTGCTGGAATCTCTGATGCCTCACCCATTTTGAGCATCCAATGAAGAATTTCTTCCCATAAGAAGAAAGTCCCCAGGTAATCTCGCGCTCAATAAGGCAGCAGAAAAATCAAATGAATACCCACCCCTGCAAGCGGCACCATTATCGGAATTCCATTATATTGAACTTTGCATTTCGAGTTGACGATTCGGGTGTAGAACCTGAAAGGAATCAGAGAAGAACAATGCACAAAATAGAGAACTTCGCACCGTGAAATGATACTATCTGCAGATGCAGCCTCCCGCTCATTTGCGTCCAATTCGTGGTTCCACAACTCCTGCATTTGCTCAAAATCCGGTTCGTATCGCACGCATCCAGCGAAGAGCACTGGGTCGATGAATTCACAGGTATGTACACCGTTGCAGGAGAGCTGGCAACGCCGAGCCTGAATGCCCACAATCTGATCTGGGGAAAAACCCCAAACTGTGGCATCGCCCCTTGTGTGGCCGGTCAATCCTGACCAAGATTCCTGGTCCTAAAGATTTATCCGTTAATCACAGTTGTAACTCAAAGATAAAACTCACCTCCGAACGGATGTATGCATCAAAGGTCTTGACCTTGCTGCCACGTACGTTAAGCTGTGTCTCGAAGGCTGAGATATCCACGCAATAGGCCGTAGGAGTTCGGGGGACTGTCCACGTTGCTTGTGCGGTGGTGTCGATGATCTCCTCAACAAAAAGCTCACGGGTTATCTTGATTCGTGATGAATCGGCATTTGCACGTCCCTTTCCCTTGACTCTAGACTTTCGTGATTGGATACTGGAAGAGAAAGCAGAGTTGGCCGATGGGCTTGGCTAACGGGCTTGCCCCGCTTAGCGGAGTTTGAAATGGCTGGGGCGGGCTTGTGCGGCTTGGGCTTGGAGGGGCTTGGGCATGCCCCCAAATTCCACCAACCATCCCCACTGTCAGTATTTCTTTCATAACTGTCCCCCAGTCCATTGTACTCATTTTTACCCTTCCGCATTAGTCTCGGAATCTCCCGGCCATCCTCATCATCGTGATCAGCGATCAAACGGTGTTCGGCGACATGACTTATGTTTCGTGCATTCAAAGCCAGTCTGCGGCGAGTGTTTATTGCATATTCACCCCTCTTCTGTCACTCTTTGAAGGGTGAACACTGAACAATAATACTTGAGATTAAGGTTGTCTGTGTCTGCACCTTTGGCTGCAGTTGTACTGCTACGTAGTATGAATGAATACACTATGAATTTTGGAGTTCTTTTTATTCTGGGGGCGTTTCTGCGGAGCACATTTCACCCATTTAACCGACTTCTTCTCTTCAACATCTTCCTCTGCTTTCTGTCTCGTTCCGGGTATGGGGATGACGTTGGCTACCTGCTTAAGCTGTTTGTTGTGCCCAAAGGTCTGGGGATGGTATTTGAGATCATAGAAGGTGTGTTGCCCCGTGAATTTCAGCAGCTGCTTGACCTGTTGGTTGGATCACCTGGAGTGTTGGGGTATGGCAGCAAACATGGCTGCCATGGTGTCCTTGCCATTGTTGCGATGCCAAGTAATTCTGCAATCAAGAATATCATTCAACATGTCGCTGTTCTGCACAGTCTCTGCACAGCAAGGCCATTCTTCCCCAAGCACAAGCCACATGTATACAAAACCGTACAACTTCTCGTGTTGAACTCTTCGCTGCTGCTGCTTCATACCTTCTGTCTTTCTTCTGGAGGATTGGGAGACACGAAAGGAATGGGGCATACCCAGAGTGCATTGATTTGAATTGTTGCAATTTATAAAGCTGATTTGGTTGCAAGCCGGGGGAGTGAAGAAAAATTCCATCTGATCTGCGAGAAGGCTGTTGAAACAGGTGAGTAATGAAGGGAATAGTTTCCACCGCTGGCAACCTGACCTTATGGGAATGTCTTTGCACCATTTTTGGATTAGTAGCAGAACCTTGTGTTGCTTTTCATTCGATTCATGCTTGGTAACTGCTTTGCCCAAATCCACAGGCCCGAACAAGCCCATTTTGCAAATGGGAAATGTCGCTCTCTTGCGAAACTGAACCGAAATACAATATAAAAGGTCACAAGTGTTAATCCAATTGAAAAATACCATCATTCCTCCAAAAAATAACTAAACTATCCACAAGCCCGTTTGTCTGATGCCATCAGACAAACGGGCTTGTGTTCAACTTGTCAGTCAATATCAACAAGATTTTCCAGCCTATGCACTGAAATTCTGTATCAGATCTCTTTGAGTCAAATAAAGGATCAATTTTGAGTAGTAAATTATGCTCCTGACGCTCTTTATTGGTATGAACATTATTGCGGCCAAGATCAAGCCCAAGCCCATTTGTCTGATGACATCAGACAAACGGGCTTGCGTTCAACTACGGCATCACACTCGGGCTTGCGTGTTTGTCAGCTCAGTAACTCATTGCCTATACACGAGAAGCCTCCAAATCATGTGTGACACTGGCCTTTGAGTATTCCTGCTCAAAGATGGCTCAGAAAGAGTATGGAACTGCAATAAGTTATGTTCTGTGTTTAATTGGTTTCTCCTCTGATGAAATTGCTTGGAGACAGCGCATGGATATCTCAACATGATGGTATGGTATATCCTCACTGGTGTTTATATTAGGAGTCGGCATTGGCATGATATAATAATTCTATGTAATTTCAACAGCTTATATTAACATGTAACAGAAAAACCGGATCCAGTAGACCGGGAATTCAAGTTGTGAGAAACCCTCTGCTTGCAAGGGATGTATAAGGACCATGAGACTACACTGAGTGTGACAAGCCCGTGGTTTGGTAGTGAATTCGCACTGTTGCCCTGTGTCGTCCACTGCAGTGACAGCGTGTCATCATATCAGTGGGCAAAATACCATAAAAAGTTGCAAGCCCTAGAAGTATTTACTTACTGCACATAGTCTATGCACTCAGATTGAGAAACGAGTCCGACGGGGACGAGAAATACACACAAGCCCGTTTCTCGGCAAAGCGAGCAAACGGGCTTGCCAAGCCATCAAACGGGCTTGCAAGCCGATATGCCGGGCTTGGGCTTTGATGGCCACTCAAATCCAAGCCCAAGCCCAAAAAAGCCCGTTTGCGCGGGGGCAAGCTCGTTGGCCAAGCCGAAAACGTCACTCTCAAGAAAAAGAGAGTGCTGGGGACAAAGGACCCTCATCTGCCACAGGAGATTTGACAGGAGGCAGAGCATATTCATCCCCAGATCTCGGTCGAGGAAAGGAGATAGAAGCGGGGAACTCGCTATCCCAATCGTTGATGGATAGCGAACTGGGAGGATGCGAAGGGATATCAGAAATGAAAGAGACAGGTGAACTGGCTCGCAATGACGGTGCAACCGAGTGCCAGCTGCTGGTATCGGATGCAGCAGACGAACCAGCTCTCAAGGGTGCACGGGAGCTGGATGGAGTGGAAGCAGTTTGACGATGTTGCTCCGAAGAGTACTGTAGGTCCATGTATACTTGGAACGCTACCGGATTAATCCACCTCGCAGTGCTCTCGAGGCTGAAAAAAGGGTGTGCAACATATTGGTCACTGAGCATCTTTATTGACCGGGTATTCAATTTAACCATATGACAGAAAATTGGTAAACATAAGCTTACATATCTGCGATACGCTTTCAATTGTCTCGGTGAGGCATCCTCGGGGTTGCAAGAGACCACAGGTGAGTCTTCTGACTCAAGGAACAGCTGATATCCATATGAAGTGATCCAATGCGGGGCATTCTCGACCGAAAAGAATGGGACATTGCCTGGGTCACCGAGAGCATCTGGACATGCCTAGGATAGTGTTTGAAAAATACTCGCCCCCGGGATCGTGGATGTACTCACAAATTTTCTGTACATTTTGACGTCAGCCTGCGGAATATCTGTGGCCGCCTCGAAAACCCCCGGTGAATCTGCTGGATAAGAAGTCAGGAATTTAATTTCAGGAACTTGAATGTCTTCGTACTCAAATTCGAACCACCCGGAACGATAATCCTCATGTCCAGATGTGACAGGTCCCCGAGGCACAATGATCGCATTGTATCCGCCGCGAAAACACGGTGACCCTGGAATAAGAGATACATACTCTTCAGGCTGGTCAGGGTAACAAGATTGAGTGCTGTAAGGTGCTGCAAGATATCGCTTATGGTCGTTCCATCTGTAAGGACTGTCCACAAAAAATTAGGAGGACCTGCACACAATGAACCGTGAGAGACTTACCGATGGATACGGAACGAGCTATCAAACCGAGGATAAAGATTGTATACCCCAGCCGCTGCTGTTGTGGTTGATTACAAGCTTGCTTTGGAATAATTTGGTTCATTCTTTGTGGAAACATGACTGGAAAATGCGAGCAGTGGGGACAATGCTTCATAAACAACGCGAGGATGAGATGGACGACTGTCCATGAAAAATTAGGAGGACCCTGCACACAATGAACTATGAGACTCACCGATGGAGACGGAACGAGCCATCAAACCCAGGATAAAGACTGTATACCCCGGCCGCTGCTGTTGTGGTCGATGGCAAGCTTTCTTGGGAAGAATTTGGTTCATTCTGCGCAGAGACATGAATGAAAAATGCGAGCGGTGGAGACGGTGTTTCATGAATAACGCGGGGATGAGATGGAACCGTGAAAAGCGAGGAAATAACAAGGCAGCTGTAGTGAATGGCCCAATGAATATTGTGCTGACATAAAAGGAACAAAACTCACCGCACAACACAAGACCAGAGCCAGCACAGATGGAGAGGTAAGCGACGGTAATTCCCAGGCCATACGAGGCAGATGAGATCCCAGATGTACTGAAGAGTGATACGAAAAGACCAACAAGGCCAGGAACCGTGAACAAAGTCAGATTTACGAGAGCCCATTGCAACCAGTGGCCAGCCAAAGTGTCTATATGCGATGCAAACAGCGTACCGCTGATAAGCCGCGAAATTTGTGAAACCTCAAATTTTACGAATGCATGACATTCAGCGCTCATCCAGATGTTGGCGTGAGCTCCAAACGTGCAACTCAGAGCCATATTGCATTATCATCTTAAACTGGCAATAGCAGCTCATTCCTGGAAACTTCACCTTTGGGACATTTGGGGGTTGAATCCGGATTAAGGCTCAAAGCCCATACATCAAAGTCCTGAAACACCCTCTATACGTGGGAAGGCAAAGCAATGCTCACTATCAAAGGGAGAATCATATTATCCACCTCTGGCATTTATTGGCACGCTGGGAACCTTATTTGGGAGGGAAACACCAAGTTGTTTACACGACTTTGGATTACCCGACGCGACGCGATGGGTCACCTGATCTAGGCCTGGACCTACAATTATTACTCCTATACACTGGATCCGCGACAGCGCGATCACCTAATAAGCCACAGACCGGACTAAGCTTGTACTGCATGTTTCTGGATACCGATTAAGGGCATCTGGGGTATCATTGGGAGGGTATTAAACCATACAATCCAGTCAACGATACTAGAAGTTGAGGCATCTACCACAGAGGAAGATATGAGTCAATTATCCTATTCAGGGGGCTAATTACACATATAATCCCCTGATCGACGGGAGTCATTGGACGAACATATAGGAGAGCTCAAGTAGTGAATAAGGGCGCCAGGACGCGCGCAGCCGATACTGATTGCAGGCTAATTAATTAAGTAGAATACCCAAGGCCTAGTAATCACGCACATGTAATAGTTTTTGTACAGTATATAAGGAGGGCAGAACCAGGGAGGACGGCACTGAACCAGACCCCAGAAAGTGAGGAGCAATACAGCCCTTGCGTACGGAGTTGAAGTTTAGGCTTGAATCTTTGGCTGTCAATTAGCCTCAGAATTTAAGTTCGGTTTTGGAATAGCATCAGTGGGATTTATAAGTGTCAGTTACGGGGCGTGAGCCATACCAAGTTCGAGGCGTGAGCCATTGTGTGTGTTCTGAGGCGTGAGCCATAGTTACGGGGCGCGAGCCAAGCAAGTTTGAGGCGCCAGCCAAGTCAGTGGAATAAGGTGTGAGCCAAACAACCGGGTCTAAACAGCCCACCGGATTAATAGTCCACCAAAAACAAACCGGTCTAGAGCCGTTATATCTGCATAGTTGGGAAACTTAAATCCACGTTGGGAACCAACCGATAAATTCAGGTTGTGTCTTGAACACCACTTCAAGAAACTAGTTGAGACTTAGCCACCCTCGGGGGAACGGGAATTGAATACTTTCGTGACAAATACGTTTACTCGTGGTTTCCTTGGACCTATACTTGTGTCCAAAAAGACCCAAATCTCGTCAGTGCATCAAGGTCATTAAGGGAGTGTGTTGGTGTTGGAGTCTGTCTATTGTCGGTTTAGTCGTGCTTAATCTCACTTTGTGAGTTAGGTGTAACTCAGTTGTTCGATAGGGGGGATTTTGGCAGTTGCATACTTAGACTGTTGAACCTGAGCCACCCTTTCACCGGAGGCTCCTCGCCGTCCAGGAGCTCGATTTTGAGGTCGAATTCTCGATGAGGAAGATTGTAAGCTTCCTGCTCGGAGAAGACGTCAGCAAACTCGTGGTACTTGGAAGGTTGACCAGAGGTGTCTGGAGCTGTTGCAGAAGCAAACCGGGCACAGGCTTCTTCCGAGGGAGTGGCACGCAGAGTATATTGACAACAATCCTTGTCTCGAATGATGGAGCGGTAAGCCGCAGCTGACACGAGAGACACAAGCGGAGGGTTAGAGAAAGGACGAGGCCCGAAGGTCTCTGGAATCTCCATAGAAGGAGCAGGAGTTGGCGGAATCACCGGAGTTGGTGTAGGGGCTGGAGCTGGAACGACTTGTACTGAAGGTGCCTCATCTGTAGTCGGAGCGACCGAAGCAGATCCCGGAATAGTTTCCGGGTTTGTCAACAGTGATTTCCTTGCGAGATTGGGCTGGAATGTGATAGTGGCCTCAGACCAGTTAATCAATGGATTAATGCGGCTGAGCCAATTGTATCCCAGCACCAGATCGCAAGGGGAATCGAGATGGGTGACGAAGAAGTCTGTGTATTGGACTTCGCCAGAAGGAAACTGGAGCAACAACCAGAGCATCCAGTCAATGATGGAGGAAGAGCCATCGAGATACTGGGCCTGGACCGGGTCCACCGTATACGTGGGAAAAGCATTAGATTCACAGATCTTCAAAGATACAAAACAATGAGACAATCCGGAGTCCACAAGCACATGCACATGGGAGTTGAATCCCGTGACTACTCGAGAGAGGAGAGATGGGGAAATGGAAGAACATAGTTCCGGCTCGGATATGTCCGGCCGGAGGGATGAGATATAGAGAGAGACGTAAAGGGTGTTAGGGAAGAGAGTGAAAGCACTGAGACGAACCTCGGTGAGCACCCGTGAGTCAACGCAACTCAGACCAGGTGCAGAGGATTCCGAGTTGCTGATCAATTTTTTGACTCAGCAGTCACGGCGGCCAGCGTAGCCAGAGCCACCGGAGCCTGGGTGGTCGTACCAGAGGTCGAAGCCTGGGCGACTTTGGCACTAGCCTGCCCAGGACACTTGTTGCAGTTGTCTGTGGTGTGACCCTTGCCTCAGCAGTACATGCAGAGGTTGTTCTTCCGGCAGCACTCACATTTGTCCTGTTTGATCTTCCTGCTGACGTCAAGCTTGTCGGCGTAGGCGTGAACGGCAGGAGTAGTGTCGGACGACTTGGCCTTGCCTTTACCCTGGTTACCAGAGCGTCCGGCATTGTTACTGGAGTTTCTGGCAGTCACAGCGGTGGAGGAGGGCGTGGGAGCGTTGGGGATTTGGAACTCTTGCCGGAATTCCGATTGCTGGATTGACCCCCCGGTAGCGTTACCGCCACCAGAACTGGAGGGTTTGTCGTGTTCACGCTCCCGAAGCTTCTCTGCCTTGCGTTTCCAGTACCAACCATCAATGATGTGAGCGACCAACTTCACTCTGTTGAGGGTGTTGGCATAGTTGTGATGCACCATGTCGTCCTTGATCTGACAGGGAAGTCCTTCGTAAAACTGATACCGGAGGGCGTTATCGCTCCACCAGGTCAAGACTGAAAGGAAGTCGAAATCAATGATGTAAGTGGTGATCCAGTGCCGGATTTCATCCCGCACGTGCAAATCTTGTCCTCGGCATCCCCAACTAGATCATGTGGCCCGAAGTTAAGTGTAAGTTCCTGAATAAAGACGGCGAAATCGCCGTCCCAAACTGGAATGGTAGTCAGGTGTCACAATTCAGACGCTATCTAATCGTGACAACACCTTATCTAAGTGCCTAATCAAGCGCTCATCTATTTAAACACCAAGGCTATGCTTGAGTCATCAGTGATCGGACAGCCAGGGATCGGGTTCCCACAGGAACATGCCGATGAAGCACGACGGATTAGTGATCGGACAGCTGACAGGTGTCATGCTGCGGACATGTGGAGTATGCATGGGCATTACTCAGAACACATGGCTTCAGGACGTTTCTTACTCAGAACACATGGTTCTAGCATGTTTCTTACTCAGAACACATGGTTATGGTGCTTGTAGCACATGGATGCTCTATTGTATATATTATTAGCACTAGTTACATAGCCACAGTTGAACGGTATAAGTAGTGTAGCTAGTTGCTTGTATTCCTTAGTCTTTTATTCCATCATTCTTCGAGCCTCACTCTTACCGAGCACCTCCAATCCGCATTGTGCGTCCATTGGGTGTTCTTGAGCCTTGAGCGTGACATAATAAAAGACTACCCTTCATACCTTCGTACCGCCCCTACCCTTCGACCTCCTTTCCCTTTCCCTCCCATACTTCTATCCACTACTTGGTTTCTTACCCTCTACTTGGCTTCTCGTATTTGAAGTTCCATTCTCCCTATTCCCCACCCGCCAACTCCCTACCTCGTCCACAGTGAGTCTAAACAAGTGCAGCACCAGTTGTTTTCGGTTTACCGAACAGACAGACGCTAGGCCACAGGAAACGTTGAGTCCGTCCCAAGCCATATAGCAGTCGCAGGAGTGCCAGCCGGACCTTCGGGGAAGACTGCCTCGCTATCGCCGGGGGTGTTGTAGAAGACCCGGGGTAGTTCTGTCGCAAGAGACCGTTGCAATTTCACCAACCGCTGAGTGCGGATTCGCACCAACACAGTGACCTTCCGCGCCCCATCCACCTCCTCCTCGTCGGGAACCTCATCCCCGTCGACTTCCTTATACCGTTCCGCCGAACTTCCTACCTTCACCCTGTTCGACCGACTTTACGCCGCCCTCGGCCAACTACCTTACCAACCACCTCGCCTGTCGCTCATCTTACCAATGGCCGACGAAGACCAGAACCAGGGCACCACCTCTTACATGCCCGCTATGGACCTTGACCCCGCCCTGAGAGAGACTAGGTCCTCTCGGATCACCCTCGCCCGCCTTCCCCCCACTTTCAATGGCTCTGATAAGAGCAAGTGGGAAACCTTCCTCGACGCCCTCCTTAATTACCTATGGGCGTACGACTCGGAGTTTGACTCCGAAAAGAAGAAGATCGCGTTCACCCTCTCGTTATTGGGTCGGACCGATGGTACCCCGTGCCCAGCCTCAAACTGGGTACGAGAACCTCGTGAACGAGGACGTCCGAAACCAGCTATACGCTGGAGGGGTAGAAGTCCCGGAGAATTACGCGGGACTCAAGAAGAGGCTGACGGCGATCAGCAGGGCCATGGAGCGGAAGAAGCTCCGAGAGGCTCAACAGAGCCGGATGTTCTGGGCCCCGGCGCGTGCACAAGCGCCGGCTGCCAAGTCATCACCGGGGTTCGGGCCGGCGCCCAACCTCGCGAAGAAGATCGGGCCGGGGGAGACCGCCCCGATGGATGTGGACCGCGCGCGGCAGACACCCCGCGTTTTTAAATGTTATAACTGTGGCAAGGAGGGCCATATGAAGCGGGAGTGCCCAGAGCCTCCCAAGTCCAAGTTTAATATCCGGTCGATCAAGACCGAGGACTACTCGCAGGACGACCTGCAGGCTCTTGCAGCCATCCTTCGTGAGAAGGGTTTTTAAAGGGGCCCCCGCTTGCGGCCAAAGCGGCGCCCCCTGTCACGAATAAATATGCACATCTCAAGGACATTAATATTAGCAACGTAGTTACAGACCCGGCATATGATATTTATACCCCAGAAAATACTAGTTTACGAAAGAGCATAAACGATTTCCTAGTAGCTAGTGTAGAAAACAAACAAAAAATATGTATCTTGGAGAATCAGAATCGGAAACGTAATATTCGCAATCGGAAGATGGACGAAGTAAATAAGAGATGGAGTGCATTCAAAAAGGCCCCTGGAACCCAAACCAGTGCGAAAAATAGTGTGACAAAAAAGGACGGCGATGCCGTGAGGGCTCAATCCCAGGATCGGGAGGAAGCGCCCAAACAAAAGAAAACACGCGTGACGCTGAGTCAGAAGAAGACACAGGTGGCGCAGAAGCTGGCACAGCCTGAGGATCGGCTTGCCAAGGAGATGAAGGAACTCCAGAAGCAGAGGCGGCACCACGAGATGCTCGTTCCCGTCCCGCTGACTGCGTTGGGCACCGGGAAGATGCGTGCTGTCAAAGCTCTTCTCGATAACGGTTGCACTACCACGTGCATCGATCGAGATTATGCCAAGGCAGAAGGCTTCGAGCTCCACGAGCTTGACGCACACATCGTCGCCCGCAACGCAGACGGAACGGAGAACTCTCGTGGAAAGATCACTCACTATGTTGAGTTGATGCTTTCGGTCGGACCCCACGTTGAGCGCCAACGGTTCTTGGTCACAGGACTAGGCAAGGCTCACGTGTTCATTGGGTACGATTGGTTGTTCAAACACAACCCCGAGGTGGATTGGCGATCACAAAAGATCGTGTTCAGCCGCTGCCTGCCCGAGTGCAACATGCACGGCACGGAGTACCGGACTGGATTGTCCACGGAGGAAGAGAAGTTGGAAGACGGCGAGTCAATCCTATTGGTCGACTGTGCAGAACAGATCGATCTGTGTGCGCAAGGATCACAGGCGCAGCAGATGGCGGAGGAAGCGAATCGTGGGAAGGAGCGCATGACCTAAGGGAAGGTCCCGGAGGAGTACCACGAGTTCGTGAAGGTGTTCGCAAAGGAATCGTTCGACGCCATGCCCGAGAAAAGGCCGTGGGATCACGCAATCGAGCTTAAGCCAGGATCAAAGGCCGTAGATTGCAAGATCTATCCGCTCTCGGTCACGGAGCAGGGGAAGTTGAACGAGTTCCTGGAGGAGAACCTGAAGAGTGGGAGGATCCGACCCTCGAAGTCGCCGATGGCTTCGGTGTTCTTCTTCGTGAAGAAAAAGGATGGCAGCCTACGACCAGTCCAGGATTACCGGAAGCTCAATGAGATGACAATTAAAAATTGTTATCCACTTCCGCTAATCTCGGAGCTCGTAAATAAGCTCCGTGGCGCCAAATACTTCACGAAGTTGGACATCAGATGGGGGTATAACAACGTGCGGATCAGAGAGGGAGATGAGTGGAAAGCGGCATTCAGGACGAACTGAGGGCTGTTTGAGCCGCTCGTGATGTTCTTCGGCCTAACGAATTCCCCAGCGACGTTCCAGACAATGATGAACGACATCCTTTGAGAACTCATAAACGAGGGAAAGGTCATAGTCTACCTGGACGATATCCTTATCTTCACCGACAACTTGGAGGAGCACAGAGCACTGACAAAGCGGGTACTTAAAATCCTGCAAGACAACAAGCTCTTTCTCAAACCAGAGAAGTGCGACTTTGAGAAGACGGAGATCGAGTATCTAGGAGTCATCATTTCCTACAACTTGATGAAGATGGACCCGGTGAAGATCAAGGGTGTGATGGAGTGGCCGGAACCAAAGAACCTTAAGCAGACACAGGCGTTCTTAGGTTTCACAAACTTCTATCGCCGCTTCATCCGAGGATACACGGAGATAGTGAAGCCGATGACGAGGTTGACTGGGAAGGAAGGCTGGAGCTGGGGAGAGGAGCAGAAGAGAGCGTTCCAAAGGCTCAAGGATCGCATCGCCGAAGACGCAGTACTGGCACTTCCCACAGATCACGGGAAGTTCCGAGTCGAGGCAGACGCATCAGATGGAGCTATAGGAGCGGAGCTCGCACAGGAGCAGGAGGGTGAATGGCACCCTGTTGCTTTCATGTCTCATGGACTCAATGAGACTGAGCGGAACTATGAGATCTATGATAAAGAGATGCTCGCAATCATGACTGCACTGGACGAGTGGCGGGAGTTGTTGATGGGCGCAAGCCAAACATTCGAGATCTTCACTGATCATCAAAATCTCGAATACTTCAAGAAGCCTCAGAAGGTTAATCGCAGACAGGCTCGGTGGATTCAGGAACTGGCTGAGTTCGATTTCACGTTGCACCACCGGCCCGGAGCGTTGAACAAGAAGGCAGATCTCTTATCTCGGAGATCGGATCACGACCAAGGGAAAGACGACAACGACAATGTCGTTCTGCTGAAGCCAGAGTATTTCCGAGCACAGGACATAGTGCTGGAAGGGCCAGAGGCAGGGATCCTGGAAGAGATAATAAAGGAGAAGAAGATCGATAAGAGTGTTAAGCTGGCGCTCGAGAAAAAGCTACCAGCCTGGGAAAAGAAGGACAATATTATATATTACGACGGACTTATATATGTACCCCGGAATCAGGAGTTGCGCGATAAGATTATCGGACTCCATCATGACCTGCCCATGCTCGGCCATCCCGGAGAGAACTGCACGCAGGAAATGGTGGAACATAATTATTGGTGGCCGAGGCTGGGAAACCAGGTCGCCGAATATATAAAGACCTGCGAGGCTTGCCAAAGGACTCGAGTGCACCGGTACAAGCAGGGAAAGCTTAACCCGCACAAGATCGCCGAGGGGCCTTGGCAGATTATATCTATGGATCTTATCGGTCCGCTGCCGGTCAGCAATGGCTTTAACGCCATCCAAGTCTGGGTCGACACTTACACCAAGATGCTCCATTGCGAGGCAACAAACATGGAGCTGACGAGTGAAGGTGTCGCCCGACTCACCCGGGATCGTGTGATTAGATATCACGCCCCGTAAAATTATATCGGATCGGGACACTCGATATTTATCCGGGCTCATGCGAGAGCTTAACCGGCTCCTCGGCATAGAGATGAACCCGAGCACAGCCTATCATCCGGCAACAGACGGACAAACGGAACGGATGAATCAGGAGATTGAAAAATATCTCAGGATCTTCGTCAACCACCGGCAGTCGGACTGGGCCGAGTGGCTCGCATTAGCCGAGTTCACTCACAACGATAAAACAAGCTCGTCGATGAGCATGTCACCTTTTTATACGAACACGGGATACCACCCCTGGAAGGGGATAGAGAACTCAGTCGAGTCGTGCAATGAAGCCGCGAACGACTTTGCACAGAAAATGAAGAGGATCCGCAATGAAGCATCGGTCGCTCTTGAGAAAACCCAGAAAAAGATGAAGAAGTATTATGATGCACATAGGCGCGAGCCGCCTGTATTTAAAGTCGGAGACAAGGTCTGGGTCGAGGGGACCAATATCGAGATGGACCGACCGACCAAGAAGATAGATGATCTCAGGCTGGGCCCTTACGAGATCTTGGAGAAGGCTGGGGCTTCGGCGTGGAAGCTGAGATTGCCGGAGACGGACCAGACATATCCGGTCTTCAACGAGGCACTTCTCACACCTTACGTGGAGCCGCCTGAGGGACGAAAGGAGAAGCGGCCGGGACCGCAGATTGTGCAGGGAGAGAAGCAGTATGAAGTGGAGGAGATCCTCAACCACAGGAAACGTGGGCGAGGATACCAGTATTTAATCAAGTGGAAGGGATACCCGATCGGAGAACGGAATTGGGAGCCACGACGGAACCTGGCGAACGCACAGGAGCTCTTGGACAGATATAATGTCGAGCCCAACCTAAACGCCAACCATGTCACGCTCGCCAAGGTCGTAGATGAGATGTCCGATGACGAGAAGAAGGTGCTAGCTGCTGAACTTAGACGCCAAGGCTTGATGCCACCCAAGGACGACCCGGAGTCAGAGGGTTTGATCGCCCAGGAACAGCCGCAGACCGATGGGATTCCGGTCTTGCCGCTGGGGCATTGGGATTATTTAATCAAGCGGTATAAGCCAAAGCAGGAATCGGCCGACTATCCGACACGCTATCTATACGACCCTATCACGAGACAGAGGAAAATTGTGGAGAAGTTCCCTAACGAAGGATGCTCGCGCGGTACTTCAGTCGAAGTTTAATTATTCCACGGTCGTCGGGACGCCGACCCTAGGAGGGGGGTAATGTCACGATTTAGACGCTATCTAATCGCGACAACACCTTATCTAAGCGCCTGATCAAGCGCTCATCTATTTAAACACCAAGGCTATGCTTGAGTCATCAGTGATCGGACAGCCAGGGATCGGGTTCCCACAGGAACATGCCGATGAAGCACGACGGATTGGTGATCGGACAGCTGACAGGTGTCATGCTGCGGACATGTGGAGTATGCATGGGCATTACTCAGAACACATGGCTTCAGGACGTTTCTTACTCAGAACACATGGTTCTAGCATGTTTCTTACTCAGAACACATGGTTATGGTGCTTGTAGCACATGGATGCTCTATTGTATATATTATTAGCACTAGTTACATAGCCACAGTTGAACAGTATAAGTAGTGTAGCTAGTTGCTTGTATTCCTTAGTCTTTTATTCCATCATTCTTCGAGCCTCACTCTTACCGAGCACCTCCAATCCGCATTGTGCGTCCATTGGGTGTTCTTGAGCCTTGAGCGTGACAGCCGTTGAAAGTGATGATGAAGTTCCAGCATCGGATCCTTATCCCGCCGACATTTCAGCTCTCCTCTGCTTGACTGCTTTCACATATCTACTTGTACACTTTCCCCCCTTTCATTCGCTTTGATACTCTAATATCTACTGATTTAATTACTACTAAATGGCAGGTTGCCCGCCGGATATGCTGGCTGGCTGGGGAGGGCATAGCCACTGATCCGGTATGGCCGTCAAGTAGTTACGGGTGACACTCAAGGCCATCAGCGGCCATTGTCGGCGTTCTATATATGTTTTCGTTTTCGTTTCTCATATATACCCCCATGGTAGGGGCAGAGACAAGCACGAAATTTTACTGATCCGATTTTCTGATGCCATCATAAACCCTTAATTAACCCTTAACAACTTTCCTGACCGATGCTAAGCCCTTACCTTAATAACATATTAAGCCTTAATTAAAGTTAAGCCTTAACCCTTAGGGAGAACACTGGAGGATTTGACTTTCTGTAGGCATATAGATGAATTACCGAACGAAATTCCTCAACCAGTCATTATCCGTCTCAAATCTATCATGGGCCTTGACAGTCAGCAATCTATCGATGAATGGCATACTTTCGTTGCTTCCCGACCAGAGCCAGCGATTCAAAGTAAGTACTATGTTCCCAAGGGACTATGTACTCATTGTGTGTGAAGATAGGTATGCCCACAAACTCGCAAATCCCTGGGTCCTGCCCTCTGTGAACAGATTCCTCTCGAAAATTTCGAACGAGAATTGGGACACCACTCCCAATCACTCTAACTACGTCGAGACTGCCCATGCTGGTCGAAATGCAGAAACGTCAAAGTCCGTTGGACTGCTGACGGCAATTATCCAGTATGGCTTTCAAGTTCCTTGTTGTCGTTCTTTTGACCGAGACATATAGGGCCAGGGAGCGTGACAACATCAAAGCCGCAGAACTAGCTCGACTCAGTCTCACCGGTCTGATGCCCAACCGCTGGAATGATAGCGCTGAACGAGAAAAGTTATCAGCACAGCGCAAAGGTTGGGAGATAAAGAAGACAGTGATACGCAACTCCCACCTGAACAACTACGATATGCTCAAAAGAGAGTTGGAAACAGGAGTGGAACGGAACCGGGAGTCACTTGACAGGTCAAAAAAGCTGACTATTCAGATCCGAGGAATTCAGGAGGAGCTGAAGCTTGACAAACGGCGCACAGACCTCAGAGAGAAGATAAGTGATATACGGCAGGACCTTGAAGAGGAAATGGTGCTGCGGCGCGAGTGGGGACTTCGACGGAGTGCAATTAATTCGGAAATCAACACACTCAAGAAAACTGAATTGGCAGGTACTTGTATCACAGGAAGACGCCCCGCTCCACGTCCTTCCGGTGGAGATGTGGTATCTGGACTCTCCTCTACTCCTGTCGGTGACGAGCCATTTGGGGCCTCCATTATTTCTGGTGAGTTGTCAAGTTGCTTTACACCAATTTATGTTTGAACTCGATGCAGAACTAGACGGTTTGAGTGGACCATCCGAGACTCCGGCAGCCCATGATCTGGTTGGTGGTGACGAGCCAACCGGGGCCTCTGTTAGCGGAGCATCGGAGACTCCGACAGCCCATAATCTCCTGGTTCCCGCCACTTCAGGCAAGCTGCATATGCACTGACACATTTGATCCAAAAATGTAACACTTCACAGAGTCAGTCCTTTCTCTTGGTCTCTCCGAAGATATGCAGGATATTTTCGACCCTGATCTTCTCAACCCTTCGACATACAATGAGCTAGGCGAACAGGGCAACAGGGTGTTCTCCTTTGGAGGTATCTCCGAACAATATTCGCCGATGCATTGAAGTTTTAATATGCTGCAGAATTGGAATACTATCCCTCCGATAATCAGCAAGGAGGATTTCTGATTCAAGGTATGAATAGATTATTCACGGGGATTATGCATTGACCACCTCACAGATCCGGCCGTGTCCTTTGATTACCCAGGATTGATTCCGGACGATTACATGCATGATGGTGCCAACTTCAACACCGCGAATTTCGACATTGGGACAGCTGGGTTGCAGTTCAATCATTCAAGCTTTGGGCCCTTCCCCAACGTTGATCAGAACCAGTTTAATTTTGGCGATGGGTCGGAAAATCCGACATTCTATTCAACTGCTCTCCACGATAATCACTATCACAATGAGTTGCCAGTGCTTCCCATGCCGGAAAGCTCACCTGTGCCCTCTTCTTCACTTGCAACAACGACAGTTCAAGACGAGGCTATTGAACTCTAAACGGTGGCGAAGAAACGAAGGAGAGACGAGGTCAGTGAGGTCAACATTGTGGAGGGGAGACGGAAAAAGGTTCAGTCCAGACGGGCACGCGGTGAAGCTTATAATCAGCGCAATAATCACTTCATACCAGAAACAATGGCTTATTCAGTCTAAACAATTTTATTTCCGGTTCTGGGCCATACATCGTCTAATACATGCCTCTCAATGGTCATATGAATATTTCTGCGAGACTGGGACAAGTGGCGCGGGGGAAAAGGCCGGGCAAACCTTTTCTTTTGTTTTCATGTTCACATACTCAGCAGCGGCGCGTGCGCCAATGGTGGACGCAAGGCGGGCACTAGGCGAGATGGCGGGCGCGGCGGATCACATCAAATCACATATTGTTGGCCGGGCTAGCCGTATGATGCCTGAGTCCCATTCTTGACGGCGAGTCCCACCCTTCGAATCATCAGGAAGGGAACTGGATGGCTGATGATGGGACTGGGCCAGTCCCACTCCCATTTTTCTAGTATATACTCGCGCATTGATGTGAATATGCCGTGCACAATATGAATGTGATGGGTTTTCAAATGATACGTGCGTTCAGTGTTCTGTATATCTTCATCTCGACCCAAATGTGAAATGTCTGCAGGCGGATAACTATACAGGACATTTGGAAGATTTCTTGCGTTGGAAGCGTGGATGAACAGAGTCCAGACAGCTCGTGGCACATTTTCGAGATATAGTAACGGCCTGCGAAAGAAGTCAAGTCAGGAGCTCTCACATCCTCGGAACATCTTAATAAAGCAGGTAAGGCCGACAAGCAGCACGGCCCGCTACCTGGAGCGAATGTTATTAAACTAGATAGTAAAGTAATCAACTGTATCAGAAAGTAGTAAGGAGTGTATATGAGTTGGTCGGGTATACAATTTGTATAATACGAAATAAATGGGGAGTTTGAAACTAGATGGTAAAGTAATTGACTGTATCAGAAAGTAGTAAGGACTGTATAGCAGTTGGTTGGGTATACAATTCGTATAATCCGAAATAAATGGAGATTTTACGTAGACCCGACGTTGCGTCTCGCTCTCTTGGTGGGGCTCGGTGACGATTTCGATCCAAAGGTATTGAACGCAGTGTCGGCGGCATCGTCCCTGCCCCTGCGCTGCGGAGACGTCGTAGGCGAGTAGAAACGAGGCTCGGGGATCGCAGGGACCGGCGGATTCCATGGCTCGGCGTCACCGCGGTCGAGAACTTTGAGTCTGTCAACCAACACATGGTATATCTAACGAGCATTAGCGACAGAAATAATGAATTGTATGGCACCGCGCACCTTTTTGTCTGGAATCGGTGTACCCTTCTCCGTCTTCTGGTCCGTGATGACGTAGGTTGCGAGTGAGACCATGACGAGAACGAGGGTGCCTTCGGTTAGCGTCGCGTAGAGCTCCTCGGGGGCGATTAATTTCCCGTCTCTGTCCGTGTAATCACGTTGGATTAGCTCGGCTTTTTCATGCGCAAAGTACGGCCCCCGATGGTCGGACAGCTTGCTAGGAGGATATTTATCGCCGACTTTGCGTTCTGAGAAATAGTTAGTTATATGTCAAACACGGGAGATCAAGTTGGACGATACCGGTAGTCTGCGGGCCCACACTGTCGGCATCGGCATCAGGCATACCGTCTGACAACTGGTCTGATTTAGCCGTCGAGTCCACCTTCCTGATCCTCTTGCGCGGAGTGCGAGAGGACGAATCCTTTGTGCCGCTATTGTGGGGAACCTGAAAATATTATCAATAAAAGTTATAGGGATGCAGTATATAATATTGAACCTCGTAAGTTGGGTGAAGACGAGTGAGCAAAACGATGTCTTCATCTGGGTCGTTCTCACCGCTGATTATCCACTCGGTAACATCGAAACGCTGGGTCAATCGATCAGGCGATGATATTGAGAAGTTGCACTTGTATGTACCTGGTCGTTATCCACTTCATGCTGCTCATCGTCGGAACGGATGCGGTCGCACGTGGCAAGACCATTTATGAACATGGCGCGTAATTCCGGTGGGGCGCCGGTGGGGCAGCGAAAGGCGAGAACCATGCGGTGAGACTTTGAATTCCCGTCGTTCATTGGCTGTCGGTCAATTAGTTAGATATTTGTGCAGCTTGTGAAGTACTTGCAAGTTTATGGGCGGGAGGAGACTTCTTCGGATGCGCGGCCATCCAAGTCCCCTGCACTTCAGATCCGATTTCGGCGATGAAACTGGCCACAAAAGGAGTGCCATCGGACTTTTGGTAGAAGACATTGCCCTTGGGGTCGGGGCAGCCTCGGAAGAATGTCGAATCGATCTCGTGGGTGCTCAAGTTAGAAGCTCCGAGAGCCTGAGCATCTTCAACCAAGACATCGTACATTGTTTTGCCGGTCTTCCGGTCCATAGTGCAGCGACGCAAAGTGATCGAGCTCATTGTAAGTGGCAGGAAAGGAAGCTGAGGTTTAACGAGAGAAGGCTGAGTGAAGGAAAGTGGGAGTGGAACGAAGCGAGGACAAGTGATGGCGGGGCCGATATTTATGTGGTAGCGGCCAGTGGTGGGAATCTCAAAGAAAGTCGGAGAATATTCTCGGAAGATTCAGAGCAGCGGGCCTGCGGCGGGAACCTCAAAGAAAATCAGAGAAATTCGAGGAAAATCCCGAGCGTTTCAACCTTACCGAAAATATCTCCGTTTAATGCGTTCACGATGCCTGCGCTTGGCCACGGACTCAGGCCCACCCTCGGGAAGAGCCCGCTTCTTACTGGGTGAAGCGGAGTCACTGTCCACTTCCATCATAGGCAGTCTGACAATTCGAGTACGTCGACGAGTGTTGGGGGAAGTAGAGGGAGGAAGCTGATCGCGCTGTGGCGATGCTTCGGCGATCAACCGGGAATTCATCCGCTGCATGTGCCTCAACTGGCGCGCATCATCACCCTTGCTCTCCTCCACCGTTTCGTCAAGATCCGGGAGTGCCTGGGCCGAGAAACTGTCGAGCAAGTATCTCTGCGCTTCCGCAGCCTCCGCCACCGTCCCATGCCGCATTATGGTCTGGTGGTACAGCATGTCCATGCGGCGGAACTCTTCGCGGACATCTTGACTAGGACGACGCTGAATGACTTTCTGCTTGAATGGCCGTAGAATGTAGACGCCGGCAAGAGATGTGGCTCGTGACAGCATGACGTATGGAGATTCCGTTCCCGTTGTGCTCTCCAGATCCATAGTAACGGCGTCCATTGTTTTGCCTTGTGCTTTGTGGGCTGTCATCGCAAAGGCTGGGATTAGGGGCACTTGTGTTCTTTTTATCAAGCATTTCCGGCCCGAATCTGGATGGACGAACTTCATGTCTACGGTTTCGCTGATGATGGCTGCATGCTTTGGAGGCAGGTTCGGCAATGCAGGTCCTGTCATATCCGGTATGTACACAACGCACGACTGTACAGATCGTTCCCCTAACTCGTTCTCAGTGTATCGTATCTGTTTGACAAATCCTGTTGAACCGTTGACAATTCTATTCTGAACGTCGAAATTCTGCGTGATCATAACTGGCATTCCTAATGCTAGGGGAAGTCGACCGAGACGATAGCTTGTTTCCCCAGAGTGCAATTTATAAGTGAGATGTTCCTGTAGTCCAACACCCTTGATCAAAGTTCCGTCGCTTCTCGCATCTCTTGCATGATACCAATTCAAGTGATTCCCGGTTCTGGCAGCGTAGGCCTGGGCTGCTTTCTCGTTCAATGCATCCTTCAATTCATTCGATGATACAATTATAGGAACATGCTGCAATTCGGGTCGGCTCCAGTCCGGTCGAAGATTAGTGATCAATCTTGAATTCAACAAGTCAAAATCGTCATCTGTGCATCTCCCTTGGCGAAGATGACCAAGTAATTCTAGAAATCGGACTGCTTCGGGATCGCCTTCATCTAATTCACCTGTGAGTTCATTTCTTTTTCGTCTGACCCGTTCGACCTTCTTAAAGATTATAACAGTCTTGACAGACAACCACAACAATTTACCAAGTATGTTCTGCTGCCCCTTCTTGCTAGACGCGCTCTCAATGTCTGTCGCAATGTTCGCATAGAGACTCTTCATGCCAACAGGAGGTAACTGGGCAAAATCGCCCGCAAAAATTATGTTCACCCCACCGAATAGTGCCGTGTTCCCTTTGGCTTCGATCAACGCCTGACTGACTTGCAGCAACAACGAGCACCCGACCATGGATACTTCATCAATAAAGAGGTAATCAACTCCTTCCCACATTGCGGTGAGATCCTTTCGCGTCCTGGTTTGTGATGTTCCATTCGAGCGTTGATTTAAACAGAGTGCCGAGTGTAGTGTCATTCCCTGAATGTTCCTGGCAGCCACCCCGGTAAACGCAGCAAGACGGAGGCGTCGACCTTGACCTCTCAACGTGAAAAAATCCCGTAACGCATCAATTACCCAAGACTTTCCTGTGCCGCCAGGACCAGCAAGTAGCATTCTCAATTGTTCAGGCCGATTTTGAAGACTGTGATGCGCTATGATTCTGAATGCCTGAGCCTGCTCTGTGTTGAGAGTCCATTTACGCACATGGGCTTCGATGTCAATATCTACTACAGGTTCTGATGCTGAGACATCTTGTCGAATTTTAGGAGTTTTGTTGGCTGAAGAAAATGTGTTGCGGAAAGCGGATCCGTCATTCATCAAGGTAGCTCCACGATCATCCGTTGTAGGTGCACGAACTGTTGCAGCTTCAGAAGATGCACTCTTCTTAGAAGATTCACGGCGGTCATCATACGTCTTCTGCCACATGTCTTCGGGATACGTATCTGTCACAAGATGAGTACCATCTTGTTGAAATTCATCTTCTGCCCCTATACTTGGTGCAGCTGTTACGTTTGGAATATTATGCAGGACGGCTTCTTCTGCATAGTCAATGCATTCCAGGATTGCTTCGTGAGCTGCTGCTTTTTTCATGGAAAACCACCCAGTAATTGACTCCAGATGGTCTAGAATCATTTCCTCTGTCACGTCTTCTCCGCAAAAGTCATCCGAGTCTTCATGATTTCGTCTCCGCCGCACTTCTTTGACTGCTCGTCTGGCAAGGTAACGCCGTTCAGCGAAATGATCGTCACGGCTGTCGCGGCACTCGTGCAGTATCTGCATATTATCCATTTTGAACTTGACCGAGGAAGAGCAGTTCAGCGAAAATAACTTAAAGGCATCTTCCCATGACTGGCCCTTGCTTCTCAGGTCCGTCGCATGTCGCCATGGCTTGAAAAATATCAGCATCAATCGGCAGTAGCGCGAATATATTTCTGGTTTATCTCGACGTGGAATACCTGGCCCAATTGGTACCGGAATAAATGCATCATTCGGAGAACGAACCCGGAGAATATGAGTTTTTTCTTGGTAATGCCCATTTAGCAGTGGGATTCGGGGCCGTTTGTAAGTATCCGAAGTCATAATGGACTCGCCATCACCCTCATCCTCGGCCTCATCCTCGACAGCATCATTGTCAAGTACGCCTAATAATTCCTCCTCATGTTCATTCTCAGATGTTGACTGATTTTTTAGACGATCAGAAGACTTGCTGATTCTATCAACACGGGAGATGAAGTCCCACACACATACTTGATCTAGTTGAGTACCGCGATTCTGGTAATCTGCTAACTGATTTCCGGTACGCACAAGTTTCCCGGTTCCATCAAATGATACATATATTTCTTCGTCCGCATCACCCACGTTGGCTGATTGTCTTGGGTCCTGTTCATCCAGAACATCATTAAGAAACAGTGGATCAGATTCATCGTCGGAAACATAATCATTTTCGGAGTCATCGCCAGAGCCTAGGTCTCTTGCCGCGTCATTGTCATTGTTTTCTGACTGGCTGACTGTCACCTTCGTCGGATAACATTCTGGACTTGGATCTTCTCTGTTAATAACATTCTCGAATGATGTCCAGTAAAAATTACGGTATAAGTGGCTTGTGAAGTGGTCTTCAAAGTCAAGGAGATAGGAAGCAACTTGTTGAGCCGAAAGCTCTTGCTGGGAATCATCGCATATGCGCACTTCTGAAGCATTTTTTTGGCGCGGGTGGTTTATCATCCAGGAGAGGGTTGAATTCTCCCAATTTCTTGACTGCTAGTTCAAGCATGGTGAATGCAATGTGAGTCTTCAACTGTGATTTTGTTATATAGTCCGTGATATAGTACAGGATGCCTTTGGCAGAAGCCCCGGACCCAATAAATTTAATGTCCATATTGCATCGTATGGCTTCGATCATTGTTGTGTTGAAATTGTTAACGAGGCCATCCAGACATCGCAAGCAAATTTCGCCTGTTTCTGGGTCGAAAGAGCTGGTTGCGCGGAAATTATCCTCATGCAGGTCAAAGCGGCATGTTTTGGGTTCAGGTGGACCTCGCCAATATTTGAAACAAGTCTTCGAATGAGTGTGGGTTTGACATTGTGATACAACGTTACGGAGATCCTTCTGACGTTCCGGGGAAACTGACTCTTCGGAAACAGGCATGCCGCGGACCGAAGATGGATGGTGGTTATTTGAAGGTACAGTTAGATTTGGATCAGGATCCTCTGGTACAGAATTCGAGATTGTGTCATCCAGAAAGGCCAAGAGGCGCCTGCCAAATTTGACATCTGACTCAGCGGTGCTCAGTGCCCGTTTTTTTATTTCATTTGGGTTCAAACCGCCTTCGACCCAAACTAGCATATGGCAATGAAGTGTTCCCCGACCTTGAGCCTCAACACAACCATAGTATGCTTTAACCACACCGAGAACTCCACCTTCCAGGTCTTTATGCTCGGGATCGTAGCCAAGAAGCGTAGCTATAAATGCTTTCATGTACAAATTAAAAAATCGTGCTGCTACGACTGGATTTTTTGCAACAAGAACAGATTGGTCCCAGTAGTTGGGGACATCTCCGGGCAGTAGCGCATCGATGTCAATTTCCTCACCTGCAAGAAACTTGACAATGGGATTAAATACATCTGCAGGATTGATTGTTATGTAGAAACTCGGAAGCCCCTTTTCGATCATTAGTCCACGAATTTCATTTCGCATTGAGACACGGGCAGCAGAAGAGCCTGGGACAGAGGCTGCAACACCGTTCACTTGCCTCAGTAAATTCATGACCTTACGTTCTTCCGCATTTTTTGGCACCGGAGATTCACCGTTTGCAACACTTTCAGAGACACTCTTGACAACCTCAGGTGATAACGAGGCAAATTGTGAGGCAACGGACTCGAAATTTGCGCGTTTGACTTTTAAACTGGTGTGTAAAAGCATTTCATGACGCTGTAGAATATTGAATGCAGTGAATGCAAAGGAGGGATGCTCTTGAAATCTCCGGTCTGATAAGTTCAACAGATGTTTGACATGCCGTTTTAAAGAAACAGGTACAGTTCGTTTCGAGTCATTAGGACCACCAATACCATAGGGAAAGAGCGTTGGATACATTAGGGGAAATAGCAGGCTGTCCTTTCGAAATTCATTCTCTGGTTCATGATCGTGAGGTATCTGGATGTAGCCACCACCTTTTTTCTTAACATGACAGAGTGCTGCGGCGCGCAGTTCGTTTGAGGAGGCGTGGCAATCGACATCTGTGATGACAATATTCTGGAATGGGATGGAATCATCCGGCTTTGTAGAGGGATCCGGCACTTGAACAGGATCGTATCGAGAAGTAGCAGCTTCGTTGGCGGACGTGGATCGAATATGTTCAACGTTGAATGGCAAAACAGGATTCTCTTCAAGTTGTTCAAGGCATTCTTCGTTGATTGTGATGTCTCGGTACAGTGGATTATGTTTTTTCAACCATTGAAGGGCACATCGAACTCTCCTGGCACTCACAGCTAACGGTTTTGCATATTCACGGAGCCATTCCGGAGTTGGAACAGAGGAACCGACGAACAAAACACAGACAGGTGTAGTTATTTCTTCAATAGACGGTGGGAGAATGTCGGCGACCTTGGATGGCTGTTGAGGATAAACAAGGACGTGTCCCTTAATGCCGCGCTGGGTACTTTGAAGGACAAGGTCCTGGTTTTCCTCTTTGAGTTGAATTATCCAGCATTTGGACCGACAACGCGCAATCATAGCCTCCTCGATCACAGTCAGGTCTTTCAGTTCGGGTGGAACAGGTCCAAGATATGTTCTGTTTGCCAAAGACAAGGCGGGCATCTTTTTTTTCTTCAAATATGAATGACAGGTTTTGCATACAGAAAGAGTAGCCGGACCACCGTCATTTGGAAATGAAACACCAGCTGGATCTAAAAGGAGGTCGCGCAGTGGACCCTCGTTGAAAGGCATAGGGGGAGGAATGCAGTCCGGGTACAGCCACTTGTAACGGTCCAGTATATTAGATTCATCGGATGCCAGATCCGGCCGCTTCAGGACGTTCAAGTCAAAACGAGAGTCACCAACGACTAATGAGCAATGAGAACGCAGTGGAGAAGACTCGGCACATGAAGCACAGGTGAAGGTTGACAACGCCTCTGAACTTGTCTGGTCTCGGAACATGCGCAATTTCTTATTCTTTATCGACTGGGGTACGAGCTGCGGCCATAGCTGGCGTATGGAGTCGAGTTGTTCATCGTACTTTGCGCGAGCTGCACGTTCTTGGTCTTGGGTCTGCTCAACCTTCTTTCCTCTACGCAAATCGGTGATGTAACGCTTCAATCTCCTGTGTAGCTGGCCAATACTATCACTGTCTTCATGCCGGACATTCAAGTTATCCAAGACTCGACGCAAAGACCTGAGAGATATCTTGCTTCCATAGATAGCAGTCAAGATGTGGACTTGTAGATCAGTATCCAGCTTGTTTCCTAACCATTCGTTGTGGACATCTGCGCAATCTGGTAACCCTAGACCGTTTGGAAGAGATATCGAAGGCGGGTGGTCGGAAAATTGAGTGCAGTGTCCAGACAACAGATGCTCAGTAATTTGAGTACGCAGAGAGTCAGTTGTAGTTTTCTCCGGGACTTGGATGCGATGTAGTGCAGCAATAGACAAAAGAACGGGTTTACGATGACTCTCAAAAGAGTTAAAAAAGTCAGCGATAGAAGCGGATGAACGATTCTCGGGGCCTGCGCAGGTGATACTTTCGGCATGTTTCCGAATTGCTGCGCGCAACTTGAACCGTAGATTGCGATCACCAGAAACAGATATATTCAATGCAGCGGCTACATGGGAAAGGCTCTCAGTTGAAATCTGTTTATCGTCTGCACAAAGAATAATATTCAACACAGCTTGTGACATATCTGCCGCAGACTTGAAGTCGTGGCAGAGCGCGCGGCAGGCAGAGCGATCCGGTCGTGGAGACGCAGAATTGTCCACTACGTGGTCCGCACAAGCACCAGTAGCTATATGATGAAGGAGAATCCGGCGACATTGCACTAAAGTCATACGGGCATACGGGATGGCATGCAGTTCAAGTGATCGTTGTATTGTTGGTAAATCGGCATGGAATACAGAGATACGGGAACGCGTAACATGATGACCAAGAAAAATATCGCGCAAGAGGTTCAGGGACGTCATAACAGTCATAGTAGTCATAGATGATGCAGAACTAGACGTAGATGGACAGCGACAAACCATAGGCTCATCGCAGACACAGCTACATCCAGGAGCTGGTAAAAATATGAGCACCTGACCTGCCAATAATGGTAAAGGACGACTTACATTGTGGCCGCATATCAGCCGTGTTGTCACCGACTACAGGGGACGGGGGAACAACCTCTGTAACAGAGGCCTCGGACAATGAAGAAACTGAAGAACCCATATTAGCGCACCAACTATACTTGAGAGATCTAAGGAGGGTACTTCGCGGCTGTCCCGGGCTAACGATTCCCGAGGAGAGGCTAAAGGACGTGTGTGGAAGAGTCTGTCGACAAAAGAATACCCAGTCACGACCCAGCACAAGGTCATATGGGAGGCCAGCGGTAACAGAAAGCTTCATGTGCATCGAGTATATGGTGTTGCCAGAAGGAAGAGTGAGGACCCCAGAAGCAGAGGATCGAGAAGCCGGAACTCCAGAGATCAAGATCCAGTCAAGAGAGACCCGGGAATGTTCGGAAAGAAGGTCGAGGGACGTCGAGAGCGGTACGTTGCAGAAAGTAGCCATGGTGGATAGAAGCAAAAAGAGACGGAGGCTGGCCACGTCAAGCCACGTCGACACTAGCCACGTCGCCACATCAAAACCTTCCAAGTATGGGCGTAAAGCCGAGCTTACGCGAAAACCGCTGACAAAAATGTGATGCACGGCCAAAATCTGCACCCTATAGAAACCCGTACCTTACGGTAGCGGGAATAAAGCTGGTAAAGCCGACGAGCGGCATGGCTAGAGTTTCTCAGCAGCAAAACAAGCAGCAAAACAGATTCCCAAAAGATCCCAAAAGCTCAGTCTGTTGAGGTATAGGTGTCAAACACCTCGCATTGGGCCGCAGGCTCATTGCAGATATAGATACCAATAACATGGTTTACTATTTTTGACCACCTACCTGGCCACCTAAGCACTGATGCCTAATCCTCGATCGGTACACGGAACCTAGCCAATCCAAACTATATCAGAATGAAGGCACGTATCCTGTGAAGGGTTCGAAACCACTCCCACCGAATTATCCCACGATTTGATGGTGCACTGAATTTATTTCGGGCGGCAGTCCAACACAACCACATAACAGGCTAGCTGGCCACCCCGCAAATGATCTGCTGAGCCTCGGACGGGCGGCGACTTGCATCGGAAATCATAAGGAGAGGCTCCAGGTACCATTTCACATAGCTACAATGTACATACAAGGCATACGAGAGATTGAAATATATGCCTCGGACTGAACACCCGAAATCAGGGTCCTCAACTGGCCGACTGTCCCATGAGCGGGAAAGCAGGCAATGGCCCAAAACTAAGATACAGTGGGCTTTATGGGAAGTATGTAGACATACATGGACCTGTAAATCCATCCCAAGGTGCTGACAGCTCCTCCAAAAAATCTGAATGCTGGTGACACCGAAATTGTGTGGTTTTGGATAAAGGACTGCAGCGAGAAGAGGGGTAAACAGATAAAAATTTGAGATACCTCTGAGATGGAGGTATTAAGTACTAAGAAACCTCGTGCCAAGTTCTAGACCGGTGGCATGGCGGTGTTGTGCAATATGAGGCTGGCCAGCCTGAGCCACTCAGAAAAGCAGCAACATCTTCTTGATTAGGCAGCGAAGGAGAATCCGACCCATCGACATCGAAAAGCACGGGAGGTGAATGGCCCCCATATGGAGAGCAGAACGAGCCCAAGAAGTCGCGAATCCACAAAGGATTGGTGGAGAGACAGCCAAAACGAGCGAGGCAAGCGGCGTGGGCGTAAGAAATTGATGTTCACACGCTGCGGCTCCTGATCCGACATGCCATACCTTTCCATCAACCCATCACTTTGGGTCAAAATTGGGTCCAGACCTTCGTTATAGGTCGTACTCCAATCCTCCATTACGCCCAGTTGTCATTTTCAAACAATGAGCCCTCTGGCTCCCAAGTGGCCAGCCAGGTAGGGTGGCCAGGTAGGTGGTCCAAAATAGTAGTGAGACTGGGATTGTTATCTGAACAAAATCATGGCTCGCTCGGTCGATGTTTACGCATTGACCAGCTCGCATTGGGCTGCAGGATCATCACATGTACAGATCCATATTTTACAATGGAATTGAGTTTTCATTATTTATTATAAAGGGAAAAAATGGGTTTAGCTGCACACAACATAGTAATTATACTCTCAATGAGCTCGAGCGACTGGAGGCTATCCAATGTAGTGTTCAAACAATGGCGGCCCAGAGCTCGCTCGGTCGATGTGTACACATTGACCAGCTCGCATTGTGTCGGAAATTTGTAAATTTCGCTATAAGGCCACGCAAGGCCTTGTAAGGCCGTAAGGCGATTTGATCTTATGAGGACATTATGTGAGAAATGATTTTAGATAAGATTGCTGCAAGATCCGCGGGTCTTGTAAGATCTCCGTTTCCCATAAGATAATGGGGTCTTATCAGAAATCATTTTTATGATAAGGCCTTATCGAACCGAAGGAACAGTACATGGCCTGATAAGACTAAGTAGCCACTCAAACAAAAGTAATGAGCATTCGCCAGGTCAACTTATCTTCTAAGGACTAGACTTTTCGAACTGGCTCTAATCTTGGAGCCATTTATCTATATCTAATCGTAATGGTCCATTTTTATATTACAAGACAGATTTCTATTTAATAATGATATCTTAGGTTGGTAATGGGAGTCGAACCTGCGACCAAGTGGTAACACAAATTTTATAGGGTATGTAACAAAACCAACTGCGCCAGCCAGCCATTTAAAAGAGAAGGTAACGTGTCGATCTTGTAGTAACCCACTTCGGGTTTTTCCAACATATCTCTTGCTCGCTTCGTCAAAAAATCATTGAGCTATTAGATACCATTCGAATTGTGGCTATATATATGTTCTACGTCTACCGCTGGGCACTGCGACGGGATCGGGTCTGCCTTGCTGGGGCAGGAGCTGCTTCCTCCAAATCATCGTCGCTCTGTATCGTCATCAAACCACGCCCTGCACCACGCCCCACACCACGCCCCTGGCGACTGATCCCTCTGGCCCGATTGCCAGCTGCGATAGGTACCTCGTCGTCGTGAGCATTAACTGCTGGCACCGGAGTATTGGCGGATGGCGTGGGAGCGTTGACCAATGAAGCGCTGGGAACATTCACCAACGAAGCCACAGGAACGTTGACCAGCGGCACGGGAGCGTTGACTGGTGCCTCCAACTGCATATCATCTGTGTCACAACGTTGAAAACACATCACACTGGGCACTGTGCACTCACTGTCTCTGCGATCATCATCAGAATCAAAACCACCAGCATCAAAACCGCCTGCATCGTCTCCGAGGTTAATGCCCTCCATCGCTGCTGCAAACTCAGCATCTGAGGCTGCTTCCGCCTCGCTGTCATTCATCCCCGCATCCTCGATAGCCTCCGCAGTTGCAACTCCGGCAAACACAATCTTGTGCCAGAAACGGAGGACTTTACGCACCCCTGGCGTATTTGCATGCTTCATCAAACGGCAGACATACGTACGGAAAAGTGATTGATATGGTATGTTCGTGATCTTGCCCTTCTCTTCAAAGGCCGTGTCGGTGCCGTGAAGAACAAAGATGAGCTTGTCATGTCAGTCAACTGAACAGAAGGTGAGGAAAAGGTGTACTGCAATCAAGGTGAAAGCAATGGCTTCAATCGTCAAACCCTCTGAATCCAATTTCCAGGCGTATCCCAAGGTGTTCGTCGAAGGCTTCGTTTTCCCTTTGTTTTTGATGCTGCTGCCGCCGAAGATCATGCACCGCAATGCCTTTTTGACGAGATCAGTAATGCACAATAAGACAGCAAAGAACGCACCAAGGGAGGGGCCTCATTCAGGAGCCACCCTTTGGCATCCTTCTTCAGACTCGCATGGAAGATGGGCGGGTAGGTGGACGGTGGGCGTTTTGCGTCTTCCCCAGGAAAGTAAAGCAGTTCCTTGACTTCGTTTTTGATACTGCATTCAATGAGAATCTTGTCGACGTTGGTTTTCAACCGATCAACAGCACTTGAACAACCGGCGCTCAGATGTTTCAAAAACTAAGAAACGGAATCAGATTCAACTGGAGCAAACCAAGCCTAGGCTTACATTGTCCCTAAAGTTCGGGAAGGTCAATGCATTGACCAGCTCATGGTATTTGTCTGGTACATTGTTATATATTTTGCAGGTCAGGTACTGAAGGTAGAGGGCCGGTGTCTTGAAGAGCGCGTCGATTTCATTTGGGGTATTGTGGGGAGGTATACCATCTTCTGGACGTGCACTGAATGCTGCAGGGCTGACCCACGGCTCTTGCATGACACCGAATTTTTTGCCCAATGTGACGATAATATCCAGGTAATTCAGCGGATCTGGGCCTGTGGCCTTCGACTTCGACTTTCGGCCGGCGGTCTTCTGTAGATCCTCGATGAAGAGGTCCTTGGCTCGAAGGTCGACCTGAGCCCGGGCAAGCTCCAATTGAGTTTGCTTCAAAGCCTGGTTTGTCGTCAAATCTACTTTTAATTGGACTGGTTAATAAATAATAATACCTACCTCCCTTAGCTCCTCTTTGGTAGCAGTTTGCGCAGGTGTCTCGTATGTGTGGACAAGGGTGTCCACCTCACTGTCGGCCATTCTCGAATGCAAGAAACGTGGAAGAAAGAGACGAAACAATCGTTGTGTGGCGCTTCCCTGATATGTCATTTAGACTTTAGGAAATTTGATCGATTCAGAACTTGATTTGGACGAACAAACAGCGTTCAATTTGAATGCGAGCTTACAATTGAACTAATACTAGGGAGAGTAACTAAAGAATGAAGGGAAGGGATTGTAAATCGAAAGAGTTGCAATGAATGCGAAGGAATCCTTGTGGACGACGAGGTAATGTAAATGTGCCCGCATCTGTATTAAAACTGTTGACTCCGGACTGAATTCACTGCACCACAACTGCTGCATAGATTGCTTCGTCGTGAAGCACGTCCTTGTTCTAGAGCGCCATCAAAATTTTCTGGAGAATCACCGACCAAATTGGTCAATGCTGGTGAGACGAGTGTCCATGGAGCGTGCCGATTACGCCAGACCTGGGCCATTGACGCCGTAGCAGTGGTCAAATACCCTCTCGCCTGCATGTAGTTGCGGATAGTGCTATTTTGGAGTCTAGAATTAAAGCGTCAAAAAGATACAAGTAAATATAAGTGCAAGTTAGAATTACCTGAGGTCCAGAATCCTATCGTGGTGGATTAACGCCTGGAGTATATTCCGATTATGAACAGCCGGCTGTACACGAATGAGTTTGGCATGAGTAGCAATTGCATATACACGAACTATGTTGTTTGCGTTCGAAGTGCTTTCAGTGTCCGACATATTAGCGCAGTTTGCAACAAAGCTGACAAAGGCGACGGCGTTGGTGGTACCAGTGGAAGGAATGAAAGGTCACCCTGAAATGATTAAAGGTTAAATGATTGATATGTCGGCTGTACAAGACGGGTCAGTTCCCGAAGCTTGTCGTCAGACAAGGCACTGGGGTTGTGCTTCTGCAGCTCTTGAAACGCAGACGGGCGCTTGGGGTGCAACATGAGCCCAGTAAGTGCCTCTAGGAATTTTTTATCGTCTGACAAGGAGGAAGGAAAGAAGGAAAGACGACTTACAATCAGGCCTCCTACTTGGCAACAAATCATAAGCTTAGCCGACAGATCGAGCAGGGTTGCAATGGAGCGGGGATAACATTGCACACAATGGACTGGGGATAAAACATCGCACCGGGTTCACAAGTTGACATTGGTGTAAATGGGCGTCCACCGGTGAGGAGACGAAATATATTAAAAGACCTGAAACACGAGATCGGAGATATCTGGCGGTGGCCAGTAAATGCGGTGTGACAAAGGCGCGTGATCTGTGACCTAACGCGACAAGGCCCACGGCGTCTACGTATTCTCTGAAATGACTTTGCTGAGTTGTTCCAGAACCTTGGATGTGTGAGACGATCACCAGACTCGCCGATGGGAATGTCTATCCTCTGGGTCAGTACAAAAAATGAACACGAAATTTTAGCGCACTGATGAGGAGATTGTCAATTTTCAGCGTAGAGAACTGAATTTTTAGGTGTCTGCCCGATGAGCTGTTCCAGGACCTTGGAGGCACGAACGAGAAGATCGCTCATAGAAATGTCTATGCTGTGTCAGTGCGAAGAACGCGCAAAAATTTATGGCGCACCGCTGACGAGCCTGTCTATTTTTAACTCCTTCATGGGGTTGGTCGGGGTGGTCTTTTCCTGCCTGTATATTGCTGAGTATCATCTATGCCAACAAATTGTCGATGCTCACCAATTTGTAGAGGATTGGTCTGAGGGCACCAGGCTCAAGCGCTCCTAGTGCTGCAGCAGCAGTGCCGGGCAATAATGACAGTCTCGGGCTCCGTACGCGCAGGCGCGAGGAGCAAGGCACGGATGATGCGTGCTCTCAGAGACAAAATGAGTTGGCCCAAAGTGAACAAACACGTGGTGAGTGGGCAGCGATCGCGATGGCCTCAATGGCGTCCTAGCAGTTGTTGACGTAGGAGCCAGGCATGCTAATGCTCTGTTTGAACGTGAGATCCCGGAAGGTAGAAGTCAGGCAAGATGCATACCTTGAACACGGTGAAGAATATGGATGCCTCGAGGTCTCCGTTCCCGGGGAGCCCGACCACCATCAGGGTTCCTCCGCCACAGAGATATTCCATGGCTTGCTTGTATCCGGAGCTCTGATAGAACATTGAGTACCTAATATTTACTTGGAGGGGGAATACTCACGCTCACCGCGGTTACCAGCGCCGAATGGGCACCCAGGCCGTCCATGATGACCTTAATCTCCTCGACGATATTCTTGGATTCTTTGGGCGAATAGATAAAGGATAAGACAAGCGACTTGAAGTCGATCCGCTTGTCGGCATCAAGTTCGAGACAAAGCTTCTTCTTGTCGGCTCCGGTAGCTAGAGAACCGTTTATGAGATTGTCCGATCAGGACTGAAAGCATAGCTGCGTACCGACGGCGATAACTCGAAGACCGGCAACTTTGGCATATTGGATGGCTATTTGCGCATGAGGAAAAGTGAAGTGGAGAAGGTGTATTGCATACCAAGATGTCCTAGACGGCCTCCGGCGCCTTCGCTTGCATATTAGTAAATTCTTTGGCATCATTAAATTCTGGCATACCTGGGAGGACGATCCAGTCTCCCGGAGATGTCTGGCTGTATTTGATTGCGTGGTATGTTGTTAAACCCTACCGAACAGTTAGCCCATTGTGAAATATAAAAAGCAAGTATACGTACAGCACATAAAATGGACCACGCTGGGGTCAACGAACACCGCGGTCGGGTTGTCCGGCGCCTGCTCAAGCACAGTGCGGTGGATAAGCGTGAGGCTGCGCGCGACGACGTGCAGGTCGAGCGTGAGGAGCACGTCACACGAGAGCCCCTCCGCCTCCAGCGCGGCCCACGGGATGCGCGCCGCGAGCCCTCCGCGCGACTGCTGCGGCGAGCGTGGTAACACCATGGGCAACGGTGGCAGAAGCATCTCGTGCATGCCCAGCACATCCAGCAGCCCGACCATGCGCGCGCCACCGCCGTCCGTTTGTGGTGAGAACGTGTTGGCGCTGAGCGTGGGGCTGCCTGCGCCGAGGATGGGTGATGGCACGTACATCGCCTGCATGGAGGTTCTCGCAGGCATGCCCCTGGTGGCGGGCTGCGGAAGCAGCGGCATGCACAGCAGCACCGCGAGCGCATAGTCGCACCTCTCTTCCTCATGTCTTGCAGCTTCTTCCGGCTCGTACAGCGTCTGCAGAAAGACCATTGCGAACACGAGCTCGTGTACGAGCGCATCCACCGTTCTCGGCCCCCCAGCGCCGCCGGGCCCTCCACGCTGCCCACACTGCCCAGCGCAAACGCCCCCGCACCCTTGACACTGAGCGCAGGGTGCCGCCCCTGCCCCCAATATGTGCGCTTCTTCCACCCCACGCTCACCGGCTCCCGCCTCTGCCCCCCGCCCCCGCCCGCGTCCATGCAGCGGCATTGGAGTCGAAGCCCCCGGGAATGGGGGTGGCGTGATTCACGAATGATATCTGCGGGCATGGTTCAAATTTAAGACACAAGAAATATGCAAGGAATACGCACAACGTATTGCTGGAATGTTCCGTCAACTGTGAACCCGCTCAATTTGGCGTCCGTGCAATCTTCATGCAATTTGAGTCGTGAAAAGACACGAGGATATGGACACTCACTTTGTTCGCGGCCCTTGCGGCATTGTTCGCTGTTCAGGCATCTGGCCAAAATCAGAAAAACACGCTGGATAAGGAAGTTATCCGACTAACGAATGAATCTGCAAGCCATTTGATGCCCACACGATCTCCGACTTTTACCAGAGAGTGGCTGGTGCTGCTGCCGATGGCAATGATGACCCTGACACCTTCGTGGCCCCCGACGAGGGGAGTCTTTGTAGGAAGCGGCCAATCGCCGAGTGCTGCATGTAAATCGGTATGGCAGACCTTTAACGACGCTCAGCCATTATAATCATCAAAATAATACATGCCGTACCCCAGTACAGAGTTTGATAAGGCACTCGCCCGGTGCGAGTTCTTCCTGGGTTTTGACCGGGTGGTCCTGGCGTATTTCAATCAACGTGCTGCTGGTTGGGACAACAGCCGCGGTTTGGGTTTTGGGAATGGTGAAAGACATGAGGGAATATCTTGAGGAGAGGAATGAAGAAGTACTGTCCTTTTATACACTGATAACCGTACGTCAGTCGCCCTGGGGGAGCAAGGGAAAAGATGAGCATGATACGTCGAAACCAATAAATAAGAAGAGGGGCCGGCAGGCCAGCCTCCTCTCATTCGTCCACTATGGCTGTAGGAAAGAACAAGCGCCTTTCAAAAGGTAAGAAGGGTATCAAGAAAAGGTTGTGAACCCCTTCTCTTGCAAGGAGTGGTATGAGGAAGAAGATGTTCGAGATCATGACCCGGGAAGCCAACTCCTGCGACCTGAAGGAGCTGGTCCAGAAATCTGTGCCCGAGGCAATTGGCCGCGAGATCGAGAAGGCTGCACGGAGTATCTATCCCCTCCAGAACGTCTAGGTACGGAAGGCGAAAATCCTGAAGGCGCCCAAGTTTGATGTGTCGAAGCTGATGGAGCTGACGAGACTGGCACTCGTGTGGCCAAGGACTTCAAGGAGCTGATGGAGCTGGAGTCGGTGTAATTCTTGTCGTAGCCTATTTCACGTCCGCTATTACATGCGCCAACCACCTTATGCTACGATACCGCAATCTTATGAGCATGCATGAAAAATAAAATAAAATAATAAGAAGAGGCACTTACCATGCTCACCCCAGCCTTCGCCCACGTCCCATGAAAAATCCTTGGCCTCTGTAGGCTTCACGCGGGTGGTGGTTCTTACCAGGGGTTTCCTCCTGCACAAGGGGGCACGTAGACGGAGGTAAACGGTCACGGACGTGAGGACATCAGATTTGTACCTATCAAAGGGGTTGCGTTAGAAGGGGAACAATGGAATAACAAGAGAAGAAATAAACAAGAGTAGAAGAAGAAAAGGGGACAAGTATACGGGATGCAGCATACACGCCAGTCGAAAAAAGGACAGACAGACCTACCCTAAGCGTACGGACATGGTGGGTGCAATTGTTGACCCAGCACAAGCGGGTCGGAGACTAGCTAGCGATTAACAATGAGCCCGTCTGCGCCCGGGACGAGACAAGGCGTCAACGCACCATGTGCACTGTGTCCAGCCTTCAGACCAAAAGACCTAACATGCGGTACTTCTACAGCTGAATGCAAATGAAGATTGAGCTGGAGAACGTGCAGATCTTGAAGAATATCCAGGAGATCTTCGCGCGATTGTGGACTCCGAGCGACTCCGAGACACGATGTTGTGGTCGGGATATATGAGAGGATGCCGTCACATGACAAGATCAAACAACGTAACTCAACCTCGACGCAACTTCAATTTGCCCAAGGTCTCAGTTCATGGCGGATCCTACTATGCGCCTTTGCAATCATTGCAGCGAATGGAAACATGCACGGGGTATTGGACATCACGAAAAAGCCTGCGCCAAGAAGAATGCCAATAAAGTCAAATCCACCCTTTTTTCTCAGCAACTGCGCCGCCGTGAAAGTAATTTGTCTCACTCAGGCTTTCCAACGGGACCATTCAACTGTTTCTCATGCAGATCAGGCCGAACTCGCCGCAGATTCACCCCCAGTCGCCTGTCAGTACTTTTATTTGTTATACATTCGAAATTATTGAACTTTGGTTTCCATAAGCTGAAGAGACCGCAGAAACAACTGTGCGAGGTCCGGACTTTCGGTTCGGATTCGATGATTATGGTGTGCAGTTGTTCATCAAAATTTCGTGCTTTTATTTTAACGTGATGTATGTATTAGATATGGTGGATTACGGGGAACCTCAGCCGCTCGGTGAACAAGAATCACTCCACGACAATCCAGTTGATCCGAAACTAGATGATATTCGATATGAGTTCCATCCCCACAGCGGCCTTGCCTCTGAAAATTGTAGCCTTGAGGAATACCTGCGACAGGAATCATCTCGGCGACGACTTCCTTCAACCGACCAGGAGCTGTGGTCCCCATTTCGCACTCGGCTCGATTTCGAGGTTGCAGAATTTGCCCAGGAAAATCTCCTCAACAGCGCTGCTATCAATAAATTAATTACCTTGATCCGCCGCTGCGCAGCAAACGTCGAGGAGTTTACCGTGCAAAACCATACGGACATGAATAAGCAATGGGAAGCTGCCTCTAAGAAGTGTACCGATGTACATTTTATGTTTCGCTCTTGTCCCGCGGTACTAACAAATCCCCAGTTTAAAAAATACACTGTGACAGTTCCGTACAAGAATACCCAACCATCGTTCGACATGTACGCACGTCCTCTGTGGGACTGGACCTTGGACCTCATACGGGACCCTTGCCTCGCCAATTGTTTTGTGTGGGACGCTGTGAAAATGTACCGACACAACGGCACGTCCTTCATACGTTTTTGGAACGAGCCTTGGACGGCGGATGCTTTCTGGCAAATCCAGGTGCGTATTGGAACCATTTCGACTTGTGCATTTTTAACGCATCAATCAGTCCTTGCTCCCAGATAATAAATCCGCAAAACTATGCGCATATATCATTTATGCCGACAAGTCCAAACTGTCATCCTTTGGCACCCAGAAAGCCTATCCAATTATAGCCAGATTAGCCAATATCGTCGTCGGCATCCGAAACGGCAATGAATGGGGTGGGGGCCAGATTGTTGGGGAGCTACCTGTTGTACGCACATATCTTTATTCTCATTTTTCTGGCGCTAATAGCTTTGCAGATTAAAGACGATACCGCAGAAAGTGGGAAAACAGGGTACGTAAACTTCAAGAATGCAGTGTGGCACTCTGCCTTCTATAAGCTGCTGGAATCAATCGCTGCACACTCGAAGACGGGGATATGGACAGAATGCGGAGATGGTGAAAAACGATGGCTTTTCCCAGTTGTGTTGATCCTGGCAGCTGACTACGAAGAGGCGTAAGTTCTTGAACTCTCCATTTATTATTAATTTCTGACGGTGAACTTACAGCTCTGTCATGGCACTAATCCGTGGGCTGGGGGGGAATCATCCTTGCCCAATATGTTTAGTTAAACGCGACAGTCAAGCTGACCTAACAATTATATCGAAATTGAGGACCGCAGACGAGTCCAAAAAGGCTGTTACCATGGCCCGAACTCTCAGTAGCGAAGCGGGTGAGACTCTATTGAAGGATTTGGGTTTACGGAAAGTCAATGTGAGCACTATTTGACAAGATATTCTTTTCCTTCTCATACAAAAGTCAGAATGTGTTTTGGAATGTGGCCCATTCGGACCCGCACCACGCGATATCATTTGACCGCCTCCATTCGCACCACAGTGGTCTTTGGGGAGACCATCTCTTTGGTCAAATCAAAACCCATTTGATCCAGCTTGGAGAGCGTTCTGCAGCTAAACTTGACCAGCAGTGAGATCACCCTCTCCAGAACCCAATAGATTCATTGATAGACATCATATAGATTCGACAAACTTCCTCGGTGGCGGAACCTCAATCACTTCCAGACAGTGACAAATATATCCTTCAACGATGGCTCGAAACATGAAGATATCGCAAAGATGATGATTTTTGCATCGCATAACATTCTGACAGACAAACTAGGCCTGATTCTGTTGGAATGTGTTCGTAGCTATTTGGAGCTCGATGTATATCTTGGTTTGGAGATTCACACCACGGAAACAATTGCAGCTGGACGCCGACAGCTTCAGAAATTTGATCAGCGCCTCAAGGTGCCCATTTAATTTACACGCACACATAACTGTTGCACTGATAGGTTGTCCTAGAAATACCAGGAGGCTTGTGTAGGTACAGAGTTCGAAAAAAATTGGAACTTTCCCCAGGCACATCTGCACCAGCATGCATTCGACGATATCGAGCGCAAGGGCGTCACCAAAAATTTCAGCACCAAGATCGACGAATCTATGCATGGGCCTGTGCGGGCAGCGTACCTGCAGCAAACTAATTTCAAAAATGTCCAGCCACAGGTTCGTCATTCACACCTGATCATCTCGCGGCATTCATTGTCAACATACTAAAATTCCCAGATCCTCCGGTCTCTTCACCGGCGCATGGTCACCAGATATATTCGGGATCAGCTTGATGATCTAGACAAATTTGTAGACGATGAGGACCCTGAGCGCGAGTTACCGTCAGACCTCGAGGAGCTGGGGAATGTCGTGGTCGGCGCCAAGAGAAAGTCCGAATCCTTCTTGGCTTTGGAAACAAGGATGAAGGATGATACTGCATTTAATCGTTTCCGCATTCGATTTGCGGAATTCGTAAATGTGTTCTTACCAGCATTTGGACATGCCTTTCCAGGAGGAAAGAGAGTTGTGTTCAACCCTGATCAGGAAGTAAGTGCTCCGGCGCATCCTATTCATCAACGATCATTTATCCCCCTTCAGATCACCCCCTACCAATTTTTGAAAGCGCTCTTCAAATCTTTGGACAATTGGTTGGACAATGCCGATTTCCTTCGTTGCAACCCGTCTTTCCATAATCGGGAACGGTACGATGCCGCCATGGTCAAGACAACTTCCGGCAATGTTTTTGTCCGCCTCGTTTATGTTTTCACCTGCATGATTGGAGAGCAAGTCCATCCGTTCGCCCTGGTGCAAGCCTTAGATGTTGGGACTGGTCAGCGGTCGGCGAAAGACAAGGCCTTAGGGTTGTACCGTGTCCGCGAGCGCCAGAGGAAAGAGTGCGAGTTCATTTCGGTCCACTCAATTATTCGCGGTGCTGTTATATGTCGAGTCAGGCCAAGGCCGAGGAAGTCCGACCTCGGAGTTCGCGGTTTCTCGCAACACTACAAGGAATAGAGTGAGCGACTATTCAGGTCCGCAGTTCCGCACAAGACTATAGTCTGGAGTCACGGAGTTCGGAGTTCGGAGTTGAAGTCCGAATAGAGGATGAAGACAGAGGCTCGACCAACGCCGAGATAGCGAAGAAACAATCAATAATCAAACTGAAGTACAAAACACATCTAACTAGCTTTTTAAACTAAGTACGCTATTGTCTATTGAAACAATAGCGTGCGAGATATTGGTAAGTAAGAAACGTTAAACAATAAGGTAGCAAGGTGACTTAGTAAGGTTAAACAATAAAGGACTTCGGGCTTGGTAAGGACGCCCGAGAAAGAAGTCGGACTAGACAATAAGGCCTCGGAGAAATACAAGTCCGTCGGCCCGATGAGTAATCAGTGATTAGAAGGGAAACGCTCAGTAGACCTTCATAGCGTGAAAACCCTCTCGGGAATTGCCGGACCGGGCCGGCCGGTCCGACAAAGCACGGATATAACAGGTGCACTACTTGCTCCAGACTTTGACAAGAGAGGGGATTATCTGGTGGTTGACGTAGTAGATGCAGATATGTTTTTCAGGCTCAAAGCTATGTATCCTGGTTATGCATCAGAATAGACGATGATTCTCTTCTTCGAAGCGCGCTGACGTCGGCGAAGCAGGCAGCAGAAAGTAGGATGCAGATTGAAAGGATATTCATTTAAATACGTTTACTGTGGAGTGTAGTAGTGGGCGAACGACGAACAAATTCAGCTACATCTCATCCGCGCCAGGAATGTGGCTGTGAATCCGGCGAGGTTGCCCTCCTCCTCCTTGACGCGCTCGATGTCCTTGATGCACTTGCACAGGCGCTGCGCGGGCTCGTGGCCCAGGTCACCGCAGAGCGCGGACTGCACGTGCTGCAGCGCCTGCGGGAGGCGGACGCTCAGGAAGAGCACGAGCCCACGCGAGGTGAGCACGTCCAGCAAGAGGTTCAGGCGCGGGGCGTCACTGCGAGGCATTAGCATGTAGTCTTTGAAAATAAAAGCAAGAGGGAACACAACGCACTTGGCCGCAGTGTTCGTGCCCTCGGTGTTCCCGTGCGCGCGAGCTCGAGCTCGAGCTCGACGCGCCACAGCCACCACTCGGTCAGGATCTCGCCACCCTCGCCCTCAATGCCCTTCAGACACTTATCCAGCGCAAGCCGCGCGTGCGCCCACTCCATCTTCACCTTTGCGCCTTCAAAGTTCTTTAGGTGGCCCTCCAAGAAGAATATCTTGCTCCACAGCTGCAGAGCCGGGGCGTTCGTGGGCTCGAGGGCGATGACGGCGCGAAGGATGCTGAGGGCGGGGGTGGTGGAGCCGAGGGCGAATTGGCAGCGGGCGAGGCGGAGAAAGGTCTTGGGGGAGGGCGCGGCGGCTTGAAGGGATACCTCCAGAGGATTTGCGGTGAGAACGAGATCCTAGATAGAAGTACAGACACACACCGAGTTCTAGATACTACAGCACCTGCCCCAAAGATGCCTCCAGCTAAGAATCAGACTCGATACTGTGACGGCGCCCATCTAGATAAGCGGCGCTTGAGCGGAGAAGAGAAACGAGATGGCGGATCTCAGAGAGTGCCAAAGACTTGAGGCCATTGAGATGGTATAATGATGCAAGGCCTCATAACCAAAGAGCCGTGCCGACGAGGCCTTGCAAGATACGTTGTTTGGCTATGATTGTCTTACAAGCCGCTTACAAAGGTCTTGTAACGTAAATCTCTTGTAAGACGATTTTCAAATTTCCGACATGGGCCCCAGGATTATTGCAGAGGCAGTAAGATGGTTTTCTGAGACTGGGATTATTTTCTGAACAACAGCAGCTCAACTCCATTGCTGCATACGTGTGGCCCAGCTCACATTGGGCTGCACAGATTCATGATTTTTTAAATGCAGTCAGGATTTCATGAATGTGGTTAGATCCATTTTGAATTCTCGAGAAAAATGAACATATGAATCCATTCATGTTTGCAAAGGATGCTCATTCCTTGGTCCTTCAGATTACATTAATCAGGCTGAACCCCATTCTAAAACTCCTTCGGTGGTGTTGTAATACTTCTGCTTGACTTGTGGTTTTCTTTGGTCACCATCCTTGGTTGACTGAGTTGGTGGGCTGGTCACGACAAGAGATCGGAAGAACTTTGGAGCTGGTCCAATTTGAGAAGTTAGTCCTGGCTGAATTTTTTTTTTCCACCCAGTCTTTAGGATTTAGAGGTAGCCATTGAAAATGTTCACCTTCTCAGTTTCGGGGCCATGGCGGGAATGAGATGTCGGTTTGTCAGGGCTGAGCAACAAAATTGACCAGAGATATTGTATGAACAAGTTTAGAAAACAAACATCATGCCCTATTGAGAAGAATAGCGAACTGACAGAATCCGAAGGTAAAGAGTCTGAGGCCGAAGTTGGGCCGAAGAGAGCGGATGATAATGTCAGCACAATTAGGAGGAATTGCGCGGCACCCTCGGCATTGCGGACGGCCCGAAATATTTTGGCGGGCAAGAAAGCTGCTTACGCGAAAATTGCTGACGAAAATGTGATGCACGGCCAAAATCTGGCTCTCTAAGACCCGTACCTTACGGTAGCGGGAATTGTGTCCTGAAAGTGTCAATTGGTCGTATTTCGTGAAGTCCCTAGCCATACACACGATCCATGCAGAGGTACGAATAAATAAGTTAACCGATAGGGAGAGTGCTAAGGTACAAAACTTTTGCGGGGGGTTCAGCATCCATGCCATGCGTATACAGTATAATGGGGAAGGATATACGCGAAGGGCGAAAAATCGGGGTCCAGAGATAATTTAGGAAATCGGAAGGAAAACGGCACTAGCTTTCGGAGTACGCGGGAGGTGCGGGTGTGTACGTCTCTGCCCGCAGCGGCCGTGCCTTCTCTCGCCGTGCGGATGAGCTGACGCTGGGATACCCGGACGACGACACCGTGCGCGAGTCGCTCCCACTGCCGCTCGCGAGCCCGCCCATATCGTCCTCGTACGACTCGGGCTCCGCCGCCCGCGCGCCCGGCAGATACGCGGCGGAAGGACCGCCAAATTCCGACATCGAACCACCCGTCGTGCTGCGTGGATCGTCGCGGTACTCCGACACGGGGCGATCCCAGGCCGCGGCGAGTAATGGCCCTGTGGACGCGTCGGACATGGTTGGTGCGTGTGCCGTGCCTTCGGCCGCGGGGGCAACGAAGGGATCCGGCGCGGGCGGGTATGCGTCCACGCCCCATTCGTCGAGGACATTGCTGGTCTTGCGACGACGATTTCGATTGCGGCGGCGCCGTAGGATGAAGAATGCTAAGACGCCTGCTGCGATCAGGGCTAGGCCGCCTAGGGCGGCCCCCACGCCGATGGCAAGGTCGTTGTCTTTGCTGGGCACAATCGAGGTAATGGCTGATTCGGCGGAAGAGGCTGCGGTCGACGACACCGAGGAAGAGGAAGAGGAAGAGGAAGCCGCCGAGGAACCATTGTTGACAGTGTAGCTGGATTAGAGAGGGTTAGCTATCACGCTAGAATGAGAGGATGGGACGCACATGAAACCGTCGGCGACGATGACGTCGCCCCCGGGCGCCATGCTCAAGAAGAGGTTATGTGTGGAGTTGCTCAGACCCGTCGCTGACCACGCTACAGACCACTCCGCCGACTCGGATCCACCCGATACTGTCGTGGAAGCGTCCGGGTCCGTCAGGTTGACGATTACGCTTTTCCCCCCGTCCAGGGTGAGTTCCGTGTTGACGGCATAGGGCCATCGCGGCGCCAGGTAGTATACCGCCACTCCTGGACGAATAAAGGAGACATCGGACGCTAATCGAGTGAAGGCAAAGAAAAACGCCGCACCAGTGAATTTAAATGTCGCATTGGCCGCGCCGTCGGTGCTGAGGGTATGGCTCCCACCGAAATCGAGACTGGATTTATGTGATGATGCCGGATCCCAAGTGCCCTCGTAAGTAATCATGGACATGTCCGTATCATCGACGGAGACATTCAGCAAGCCGCTGGCGACGTGGAAGAACAAAGGCAGAGGAAGAAAGAGGAGCGAGAATGAGAACATGGGCGTTGCGGCGTGAGGAGCAGAGACTCGAGAGGACGGCGTCATCCAAAGATTGCGGTGTCGTGGGCGCGCGCCGAAGGCGCCGTGAAACCGATCATTTCTAATTATTCTATTTTTGGAAGACGACCTTGCTTTCAAACTGAGTAAGTACCGGTACTCCTCAACTGGAGCGAGATTCAGAGACTGCGCACCATTGACCATTGCGTCATTCGTAGGCATCTTGCTTGCGCTTTCTTGCTAATCCTCGTCGAGTGACATGAATTTCGGGGTACCTGCACGGCCTTTAATCCGCCGCCGACATAAATGAATATCAGTGGCCTAGTGATCTCTTCCCGGCGTCGTACTGCCTTCAGCCATCGAGGAAAAGAGTCCAAAGGACACTATTACTGGGGAGTCATATTAATTCGACATGGCTCGGGAACCTTGGTTGTCGGCAGTGCGTCGATTTGCGTCCATCCATGGCCCCGAATTGCTCACTCCGAATTGTTTCCTGCTCCGAGGAGACCAGCTGCGGAGACCAGTCAATAATATGGCCCATCGACAGAATCGTGGAGGTCCAGATGTAATGGTCGCGAGATGGCGATAGAAAAGCGGCGAACACAAGTCGTCAACGCAACGACAACGTCGCCGCAAATCGGTAAGGCGATGAGCCGAACTGGCCGATGATCCGATTCTTTCCGATTCAGATCTGCTTGAGACATACATTGGACATACATAAATATGAAAGTGCAGCGTACCAATTGGGAACATCGCTTTCATACCGCGGAACTCTATGGCGGCCACCGCATTCCACACCGTTGACATACCACGTAAGTGTTATTCAACGAAGTTGAAAGTTCGAACGCTCCGGCCCTCGAGATTGAAACGCACAGTACAGGACGACAATGGAGTATGGGTTCCAAACTGTGGACGAAAAGTCGCTTGGTCGTATATGCACTGGCCAGGAGTGCCCAGGCCAGATCTAGACTTCCCGCGACTCCTCGGATGGAACTCCGAGACACTAGGGGAAGGTACCGTTTCCGTTGTTGATATCCATTGCCAGGGCCGCATCGGAGACCCGGTGAGGGAGGACTGGTGGGCGCCCATGAATATCGGTCCGCATGGACAGCTGTCAGAGCCGGTCGACGCTGAAAGATATTCCTGTTGACTAGACGCTCAACATGGGTCCCTCATTCCGGACTCATAGCAGAAGACATACCAAGCAAGGGTATACCCGCCCCCACTCTGCCCTAAGTACAGGAGCTCAGTCGCCATATGGTGGTTCGTCGAACCATAGCCACACGAGGCTTGTGGTGGGTGCATGTCTGGGCGGTGTCGAAGGAGAAGTGGAGATGGGCGAACGTCGACGTCACCGGCGCCAATCACAGTCACGCTGACCGCACGCAATGAACTATTACCTAGCCCTCCCACCGCAATCCCGCCGCCGATCTCGCACGAAATATAGCTCTGAGTCCAGCGGCTGCTGCGATTCTCCGCATCTTCGATGGCTCGTCCCTCCCGCTGTTTCAGCGTAAATCCAAAAACCATCACACCAACGCCGCGAACGCTTCGGCCTACGCTCCTCGAGCATAACTGCGGGTCAAGTCCCTGTTCGATACTCCGATTAGCAACGAGGGGAGGAGAGCCGGGAACCAGACTTACTTTGAACATCTATTCTGGCACACGTGCGTGCCGCTCTGCTCCAAGGGCCGTCTCCCATGCCATCCACGCCACGCCGGACTGCGCTATATACCACCTAATACACTCCTAGGTCCCTCGGGCCTCGCTTAATCTAGAATCCACTGCAACGTGCAAACCGTGGTCTGGATCAAGTTAGATGTGAGCGGGGCCCGAATCCACGTCGGAGATGGATGAATGTGGAGCAGATGGTGGTCTTATACTTTGAAGGTCGGGCTCGGGCCAACGCGGTTGGTGGTCAAAGAGCGGCAAATTTCAGGGCAAGTCTAGATTCCGGACGGCTCGACGCCCTTGCGCCGGCGATCGCGAGAGGACTGGAAATGCAATATGCTTCCCTGTACACGGATAGGGGGTTAGGTCCTGCGTCCCTTTCCATCGATAGCGCCGCGCGGTTCCATCCTTGTGCGTGAATGTATGCCAAGTAGAAATAAAATAAAACTTACCATATGCTCGCAACCTCGGGAATCGTAGATCAGGAATCTTGTAAGACCGCAGCGGTAAAGAGGGAACATGCAGTGGTCCGGGGAAAATAAACACGTACTGAGGGACATCTTCATGCAATGATACGGTCAGGGAACTGATCGTCGGGCAGAACAGTTGTTATGCCGGCACTACTGAATGCATCAAAAACAGGTAGTATCAAGGCGATGGATTTACTGACGAGACATACGAGGTACAACGTCAATGAAAACCTGTAATCCAAATTAGTCCGAGCAAGGAGCTTAAGGAACGACACATACTGTTAGTCCATCGTGCACTGATTCAGAGACTGGAATCTAGTTAGTACTCGAGAGGAGGATGCTATGAACAGGAATGGTACGGACCACATCATCGATGTGCAAAATCGTGGTCAGATCAGCACCACCGTAAACGTCGTAAATGCGAGTCGGATAGGTAGGTATGGAGCACCTGTGGGAGTCTTGTCAGTGGTACAAACATCAGAGCTGGGCGTACCGATGCTTCAGCATAGGCAGTTGCTATGGCCGCGCGTCTGTAATGCTACGGAGTACGGAGTGAGATCCAAACTAATCGACGAAGAGGGAATGGCCCACCAAAAGCGAAGGACCGGTCGAAAGGAGACAACTTGAAAGGAGACCCCGAGTCTGTGGAGTGACTAAAGATCTCAATCAGTGGATGCCGCAAGATCGGAAAAAAAGACATGTACTGCCCGGATTTCGAGAACAGTCATCATACATTCCGCCTTGGATCGTACTGAGGGAAGAGTTCAGAGCGAGGATACAAATACTGGGGGTAGAAGCACTGGCAGTCGAAACTCCTGTAGAAAAGGCAATGCTTACCAGCGGTGCCTTCGACATTTGACAACTGTCTGTCCTGTTACAATTCTTCAGCAGACAAAGGATTGGACTCGAGTGTGGACATACCGGGTCATTTCCGCAGTATTTCGGCCCCAGGACGACCAGTGGTGGTGGTGGCAGAGACAGAGAGGACGGTCGGTAAAGGCATCGCTCTTCCGAGGGTTAGGGTTAGAGGGGTGGGATGCTACGTGTCAATGCTCCTCCGCACCGCATTTTCAAAACCTCGTCTCTCCTTGTATTCGTTCAGCAAGACAATTGCTCAGCAGAAAATGCATTCTACGACCCCCCCAGCCCCCCTCCCAGTGATGCGTCTGTGGCCGACGCTGGTAGCCCTACCGTCGAGAACGTCGAGCTGAGTTTCGTAGAAGAGCCGCTCGGTCTGCGAGCCGACCAGGGATACGGATACTTGCAGGTTGACTTCGGTGATCGTATTGGGCCGGTCCATGGCCCGAGGCCTCGATACGAGATCCTACGAAAACTAGGGTGGGGTATGAACGTCAGTGCCAACTTATAGATCTCACCCTTAGCCCTAATCACGCATATAGGCAAGTGTATGGCTCGCAAGAGATCACGCGTATGCGTCCCCATATTCCCCTGTGTGCTCGGTCTCCTGAGTCCTCATTTCCATCTCAGAGAAGAACGTTACGTTGCAGTCAAAGCCCTCAAAGGGATGAGTACGGACCTGCACTACCGGGGATACATTCAAGAGCTGGACATCATGACGTGCGTAACCGATCTCATTCGCCGGGCCTGCCAACCAGTGTACTGCACCACCCTGCTTTCGCATTTCATTCATGTGGGCAAACCTAATGACGGTCACCATCTTTGCTTAGTTATGGACGTCCTCGCTGGCGATGTCGACACACTTCGAAGGGGCTTCAGCACACTCTCACCCCCGTTGGTGAAACGTATTCTACGCGACTCTCTTTGTGGACTTGCTCAACTGCATGGCTCGGGTTCCGCACACACGGGTAGGGTCCCCTTACGCATGCGGAAGATTCTCTCGTTCCTTCGAGGCAGATCTCAAGGCGAATAACATAATGTACAATGTTCCGGAACTTACGACAGAGGACCCGAGCAAAGTTGGGACTACCTCGTGGAGGCGGCAGTCTCTCAGCCATTGCCGCCGCTGACTGGAGCAGGCCCTGTCAGGATCGCTGATTTTGGAAGTGGTACGTGGTCCTCTTCTTTTTTTCGCACCCTGGCTCCTGACTCTGAGTCCTAGCTCAAATTCTCACCCATCCAGTGACCTCACATATTACCCCGGAGACTTTGCGTGCGCCGGAGGTTATAATGCACCTACCATGGGACGCCAAAGTAGATATATGGACCTTCGGCTGCCTCGTTCGTCCTTGCTCCGGCTTGTTTGGCACTGAACTTACCCGACTCAGGTGTACGAATTCCTCCTCGGCGTCCCGCTCTTCTCGCGCAAGTCCGGTACAGGTATAGCAGATCCCCATTCCCACCATCTGGCGGAAATGCTCGCGTTTACCGGGGAAAACCTGCCAGTGGAATTGCCATCGGATGCTATAGACCAGTACCCGACCACCCACTTCTCCGTCCTTGTCAAAAATGGGGCGGAGGCCCTCGGAATTCCAGAGCACGACGTTGTCGGCTCGATTGACCTGATGTCACGATGCCTACGCATTGATCCCGCCTGCCGCCCTACCTCTATTCAATTGGCAAGACAAAGTCCCTGGCTGCTCGAGCTGGGGGATGATTTCTGGACGATCCTCTCAGCGACCAAATTTTACTGGGATGATACATCGAATTTATTCATCGAGGACGTATTCGGGGCACTTGCTTGCATTTTGTGTCTTTTTGTTTGAGGACTCCTTTCATGCCGATTGAAATATATGTTGGGAACTAGATGTCGACGTCGGTCGAGAGCCCAAGGGACAGGAATCGAAAATATTCGCACGCTGACGCGGAGCATTAACCCCGCGGCATGTCTAGGTCTGCCACCCGTTGCCGTGACGGCAACGGCGGTCAGAATTTATTTGGCGCATTTGGAGAAGACCTACGCCCCTAGCCCATACGTGAATCCTCAAGCACTCGCATTCCGCACAAATTTGGCTATCTCATTCACCGTGGACGGTCTATAGACATTTGCTATAGCGTTGCAGGAAGGGAACTCTTCGCCGTCGAAAGTGTTGTACTATATGAGTCTGCATTATTTGAACGCAATTGCGTCCAGACTATTGAAGATTTTCTGACAGCACGGCTAAGAAAAAGAGCGCAAATTTGCAATCCGTTGGCTACGGGCACGAGCAGTGAGAGCCCTAGAATTTGACGGATATGAGCGGGCTCACTGAAGCGGGATCTGCGGTTCCTCGAACCATGCGAGTCGCAGAACGCCATAGCCACACGAGGCTTGTGGGTGGGTGCATGTCTAGGCGGTGTCTTCTTACCTCGAGAATGGGATCCGGTGGTTTGCCGGCGGTGGAGCACGGCACTTATATTCTCGCGGGACGGGAAATTAACTCCATACATGTAGTCATGAGGATATGGTTTCGCCAACTAATAGACATATCTGAAGTCCCGATTCTGGACATCAGTCAGGTCCAAGAATTCCTGAGGTTGTTCAACTTCGTCCATGGTCAAAGTGAATACCAGATGAACACACCTTATCGACCTTGACCTTCTCCGTCACGCCCGACCCATCGGTGGCAAGTCGTTCCATAAATACATCGTCGTACCCATCGTCCTGTGGAGGCTCCGCTTCACGGCGCTTATTTTCAGCGACTAGGAGGTAGCGGATCCCGAGCACGAGAAGCATACAACAGGCATAGCAAATTCCGATCACAATCCATCTTGGGATGTTACGGTGAGTAGCGGCTCGCACGGTGGGGATATTGGACCCACGGGACGCGATTGCTACGTTAGGTTAGGGTAGGTTAGGTTAGATGTGAGACAAGAGGTAGGGGGACGCGCCGTGGTTTATATTTCGCCTGCGGAACATGAGCATTTTAGTCTAAGGGGACATGCAGACACGCACCTGCCACATGAATGGGCCTGCCGAATTTCCGATGCACTTCGAGTGAATATTAGACCAAGAGGAATGGGGAGGGAACTGGCACGGACATAGGCACCGAGCATAATGGCATTCGTAGTGACACGCCTGTGGAATTCGTACGGAAGTCGACCATTCATGGTAGAGAGGACGCACTTGGTATGCCCGGCTGTCACAGCTGAGACCCACGACAATGAGATTACTGTGACCGATTTTAGAAGGTAACACTAGATGCCAGAATGGTCCTACCGAATCCAGTTGTTCCAACACCTATGGGATTGATGAGATTGGTGGCACACAATAAATAGCGGTAGGACAAACCGGTGAGCCATACGCCAAACAGGAGGCCGACCTTGTTGCTCCAGGGAAGCACGTTGACGAGGATAGTACCCAACATATTCGGGATGAAGTAGATGAATGCCACCCACGCACGGCTGCCGGTCTTGGCAGAGATATTGACGCCAGTCCAGATGGTGGTGATCTCGATCACGCCGGCGACACAAGCCAGGAGGGTTGTTTGGAGAATGGTGAAGCCGTAGGACGCGATGATCAAGGAACTCTGGTTGCTGGAGGAATGTCAAGTAGGCAGAGTCGAAACCAAGTGCGTAGCTCACGTCAAGCTACGAGACGCGAGTCAACGACTAGCCAGTCACACGGCGAAGGATACGAACCTATTAGGGACATTGTCGAGAGCCGAGAAAAGGGCGAAAAGCCATGTCTTAGGATCCGTCAATGCTTCAATCATTCTATGAAAGGAGAATCAGCGAGATGTCAGAAGCTCAAATCATTAAATACACGCACTGGTCCTTCTTGAAATGTTTATTCTCCACGCCCGTTTGGTTCTCCTGCAGAAATATTAGAATGAGGACGCGAAAATGGAAGCACGAGCGATGGACGTTCCTTGAGGCGCATCACGGCAACAGCTCGTTCGGCTGGGGTCAGGAACCAAGCGTTCGTGGGCCTGGTTGTACGGTCAGCGCCGAGTCGTCGGCTGTGAGGGAAGTATTAGCCGTCGATGGACATCCGATTAAGGATACTACGCACGGTAAAGGTTCGCGCTCACGAATCGGGAAACAAGAACCTATACGGCATTCAGCAATTTTCTACGATGCCGTTTGGAATCCGGACCAGAACAATGCGGAGGTAATGAGGGTCAGGATACCGGTGATAATCTGGACGATGGAAAGCGTGAGTCAGCACATTGACCGCAAGTCGCCAACACACCATGAGCCATTGCCAGGGCTCGAACCTGGATGTCTTGATGTGAAGCGTCCCGAAACTGATGAAGCCAGACACGATTTGCGCTGTACAGATAATGTTGATATTCTGAGAAGGAGTACAGAACTGGACTCACCCGTGCCGTTCATCAAGACTGACAGAAGTTCTATCAGCACGGCATAAAGCGACGAGAAATGCGCCTACACCAGTAGCCTACGCGGAGAGTTTGCTCCGTCCGAGTGTAAAACATGGACGACACGATCATGAACCTCCGGGAGTATTAGGTTTGCTTCGGCGGCAAGACATGTTCGATTTACCCAGCTGTTATGGATCTGGATACGAGATCAACGTACATCCAAGAGCGAGCGGAATCAAATCTTACCCTTCACACATCCCCAAAATCAGGCGTACAACGAGCAATCCTGCAAAGTTCTTGCAAGCCGCGTGGGAGGCCAAAGCCACTGCCCACACAAAAATATTGAAACTGCCACCGGTTCAGATTGATGAAGGATCAAACATGGAAGAGGCCGCCACCTCATCCATTTTGCGACAGGAAAGCGCTGCAAGGCCAAGTTCTGGGGAAATTCGAACGCAAGATAGCTCAGATAGAATATGGTCCCAAGCCTGTTGCGAGGTCAAGGACTTCTATCACGCATGCAATAGGGACATACCAGTTGTATCTGACAAGGAAAGGTTGACTTCGACTCGCCGTAGGGTGGTTGGTTTAACTCACTGGTTTGTGGTCAAATGCGTCGCCTCCCTGCAGTGCTAGGTCACGGAAAATTCAAATTCAATAGATATAAAACTCACTGGATTCCCAAGATTGCCGCACTCCCCAATGTCGTCTTGTCTGCTCAAGCTTGTCGTGAACTCCATCGAGATTACATGGTCGTGACGTACCCATGAATTGAATCCTGTGGCGTGCGTGCATCAGTGCCTTCCTCAGGTGATCCATGCGGCACACACCAGTAGAGCAGACACATCAAGGGAAGAATATGATAGTCAATCTTTCGCCTATCACGCCGGTCAGTGGTGCGGGAATTAGGCGGACTACATTGTACTCACCGAACGTGGAGTGCCTTCGCCGGATCGAGCAGCCCATGGTCGCCGTAAACCAAGGCTGCACCGGTATCAACCTCGGCGACGGATACCTCCATCGCGTGCTTCTCGTGAACTCCCTTCTCGATGCTGGCACGCTTGTCTTCACCGGAATCAGTGGAAGTACCCATGGTGGTGAGATAAGAGGGTGGGGCGCAAAGGCTGTCAAATAGCCCATACTTATAGTAGCGCTCCGCTTCGCGCTTCTATTTGACACGATGCCACCGATGGCAGCCCGTGGCATCATCGCTCGCCTTATTTGGGATGCGAAAGATAAGAAAGGCGCGAGCTTCACCGGTTGAATAATTTTGCATATCAAGTCCAAGTCGAGTTGGATTCTCGATGCCGGTAAGGCGAAGGTCAAACGCGCAAGTTGGCGCCGGGCGGCCAATGGCGGGCGGATGGGTGCTTGAGCGGAGCTGTCAGACGCAAAGTCGTTCAAACCCGACTTGCGGGAACCCGGCTGCTTGTTTTACTTGGCGAGAACGCGGAGAAGCGGGGTGATATGCGGCTGGTCGGCCCGAATACTTCTGGACAGCACGTGTCCTATTGTCGCGTCTGGGGTGCGCAAGCTAGCACAAACAAAATGTCCTCATTTCGGCTGAACGAACGGGACATTCCGCCATATGAGGAAGATTGGAAAGTGCCAAACGAAACCGCTGCAAACGGACGTGATCTATCAACTGGCTGAAACAATTTTTACTGCAGCCTCACAAATACTACGTGTCGCCAGCAGCGCAGCCGTATGTGTTCCCAGGTGCCGTTCAATGGAATCGCAAAGGGAGGTGGTGTATAGTGTTGAATGCCGTAAATTCCTGATCATACACTCTGCGTTTTCAAGACAAAAAACAAGTCGCCAATCACTGCGGGACTGTGAATTCATCCAGAATGATCAGCTCAAGGCAATACATATCCAGCTCTTTACTTGCAAATTTCTATTGAAACACCCCCTCCCGCCGGACACAGAACAACTAACTGTCGATTCAATGTTGTCTAGTGGCTCCGTTTCTCATGATCACTGGCGACGGGATCCACAGGGAGCCGAAGGGCGGAGATATTAACATTCGATGGAATGCCATTGACAGCCGACGGACTAGCTGATGAGTTTGTCCTCCTCGAACCATTTTCCTCATCCTGTATCGACGGCGGTCAGTCGCACCCGGCATGACCTACATTTCAGCATCCGGTGCGCTCTTGGCTCATTGTTTTACGAATCAGGCACGCTCCTGCCCGCGCAAGGATCCTGACAGAATCACTACGCGCCAATGGGACGTTTATTACTCCGAACATGACCGAGTTGGAAATGGGGAAACCCACACCAGCTTTTCGGGAGGGAGTGTCCGAAAACTCTTGGCCGTCAAAATTAAATCCTTTTCGGAACCATCGGGGTTACTGGGTGGTGCGTGTTCTGTCTGTTGCATACGCCCTTTCGAAGGAATGTCCCTCCATCTATCTGACATGATATGTCGTGCTGCGAAATTCCTGACTGATACACGCCACGATTACTACATACAAGTACGGCCCGGTTAGGTACTTATTTGATGATTATCAGTGGGACATCCTTACACTAACCCGAAAATCGAAGTTGGTAAGGTATGTTTTCCAATACGCCACATCACCTCTGAATTTTGAAACATGGCGAGGGTGTGGATATAAACCCATGGCGAATCACGGTTGGGGATTCTGGGATTTAATCACTGCATGTTCTGGCGCGCACGTCTATCTCCTGAACAGTAACTATGGGACGAATGCCATATTCAGGAACAAAATCAGGAGTCCCAATAATATACAGTTGGCACATCATTGTTACAATGTCGTGGTGTGGAAGCATACAACAATCTGAACGACGGGGTCCGAGTCCGCCGACATCTTGAATGGGCCCGGCGCCTCTACGGAGTTGCTCGCAAGCGAGAATTCGCCCCGATGGTGCCCTGGCCTACAACTTGAAGTTCAGTCTTTCGTGCCCTGTAGGCATATAGCATTGCCGGGGCCCTTGCGGGCCGCCCAGAATTTTCGGCTTGCCGAGGTTGAGGTACTTCGTTCGAAAATTAGCCTACGATAGTACCGCCCGAGTGATACAGGCCGGCGTCTCCACTAGACCCACTGCTGGCGGCCCTACCAAACACTTGTCGCGCACACGTTGAAGGTTCCTCGATTTCCCGCGCACAGGCCTTTCACCATGGCCCCCGCCGCAATTGGACCATGCGTGCTTAGCGATTGGACAGCGCGGAACAATCTACCACACGACCGGCATTATCGCTTGGGAAAGAATACAAAGTATCTCGAGTTCCCGTTTATACTCCCGCGGATCCGCGCGGATATTCGGTTTACATGCCAAGAAACCAACGAAGGAGGAAAAAAGTTCTCCGCAATTGCTCGTGAGGGCACCAATTGTAGAGGGCGTCAATGACGGTGGGAATCTGAGTTACAACGCCTACGCGACAGCTCCAAGTGCTTGGCTGACCTAAATGCGGGACAATCGCTTTGATGGTGTGTTGAAATCCCCGCCATGTGAGTCCAGTGGCTTGAATGTTGACAGGCAAGCGCGGTGATGAAGTGCCTGTTTGAACCTCATGACGGCCGGCGCAACTCACCTTTGATTTATGTAACCAACAGATAGTCGCTTCGAGGGCGTTCGCGTTGTGAGTCTTTTGGGTTTTTCAAATAATTACTGGACTCAGAACCATGCATAGGCCCTTCGGTTGTCAATATACCGAATGATGTTGACGGGTGAGCGGGTGTCATGCGTCCGTTTCCCGCAGCGATGTAAATGAACGATGATGGGCGTATAGCTGTTGAACCGCCTCAAACGACGCATTGGACTCGAGAAATATTCCGCGGGGCGAGCTCCCCACTTGCCCGAGGCTTCTCAACGGCGGGACGCTGTCTGCCCACACAGCCGCGTTGTTTGATCCATCATGGGTACGTCTCGCAAGCCTGCCACCAGATAAGTGCGGCGCTCTCGATGTGTGCCGTTGAAATGGAGATGCGGGTATTGCTTACTGGGCGCGTGTTTGATTGTAGGTAGCATGCGAGACAGTGGTACGTCCGACGCGCACGCCGCGGCAAACTTCCCAAAACGACTTAGAGGAGTCGTGATAAGGATCAAGCTGGGAAATGATGGATCTACCGCGAGGCGGTGCCGGCGGAACGGAAGCTCTCGCCTTTATACACACTGGGCCGCTATCGACGCAGTTCCAACTCAAATCGGGCCATAATTCAGTACGAACCACGACTGAATTACCTGAATGTTCCGATTTTGGATTGATTTTGGAGGTTCGGAATGCTGACTTCGAAAGTGAAATGTCATCGATGAATAAAAACATAACCTCGAGGTTCCGCTGGGTTTCCCGGGGACCTGTGTAAAACGCATTCGATTGCAAAGAAGGCGTCGACCGAGGGACCAGACGTAAGTGCCGGAAGAACTCGGACCGCGCTGTCGTCTCCTGACGTAGGCATTCTGGGCATCGGGGGCGTCGTGAAACCGATCCCCCGGGATGACGCCGTTGAGGCGAAGAAGGCGGAGGCCTCCGTGGCGGACATTAACACTCCAGAAGCAAAGAAGAGTACTCCTGTGGTTTGATGTTGCGAAGGCCCGAGCAGCCCAGCATCCGTGGGGCGCGAAGGAACGAATGACTCGGAGGATGATGCCCTCACCTAGGAATAGTTGTTGGCCACGATTACCATTTCGCATGAAAATATTAATATTCTCTACTATCGGGGATGGGTTGATAGCTCTGCCATATGGTCGTCCGCATCTCAACCGAGCGAAACGGACCATTCGTTATGTACTAATGACGCCCTTGTGAAGCCACAGTGTTCCACGACGACCTGCTGAAAGGAAGACTTTATTTATACCACACATTATTCCCCATTTCCGTGTGGTTTCCAGGAAACCAATGATCTTGTGCATGGTGGTGGTCTAATGAACCTTTTCAATTTGACGGGGAAGGTCTTGCCCTCTGAAATTGTAGTTCAACCGCTGTCGGCTATTTTCGGCCGATGGCTGGAATGATGCTCCAATGTACTGTCGGTAGTTGCTAAGGAAACCGGTACTTCCATGGGTCAGGCTTATGCTCAGATGCATTTCCAAACGGCCATCAACGCGGAGGAACTCAGCAACAAAAATATCCCAGGGATGTAGGTTCGTTTAAATTTCGGGTGATCCTCATCTGCGGTTCGTTCCTCTTTCAATCTCATCTCCATTGTGCGCCAAGGTCTAACCATAAAACTGGGCGATCTTCCATATATTCATTTATCGGTGACTTGGTTCAGGACAAGTTGTGAGTGCCACCCTCACCCCGCGAAGAATTCTCCGTCCTTTCCGGCCTTGGCACAACCGGTCGCTGGTGCACGGGGCGCCAATCTCAGACGTTGCAACCCCGTGTGCGGATTGCATCAATGTTACGGGGCGATCGACAGTTCTACAGCTGTCCCCATTGGGTCATGAATTTACTAAATACCCTGGGACACAGCACTGTCAAGTTTACTTTTAGCGGCGCACCGAGTCATCACTAGAACCGCAGATCCCCGGCTATATATGTAGGCCATTGCAGACGATCCCACCATCCATTTCGCCATGAATCAATCCTCGAGCCTGCTTTTCAGCCCGCACATCGATCACCACAGACGCCGTATGAGCTCCTCTATTCAAACTAGCACTCCCACAGACTGGTGGACCCATGGTATGTCCATCAGGAATATGTTTAAGCACCAGCTCACATCTCTCAGGAAATTCCTCGCTTCGCGCTACGGCCCAGGACGGAGACTCTCAGATAAATTCGCCCTATACGCAATCACCCCAGATCGCCGAGGACCTTGCATTACTTCCTTATTCACCCTCGTTCTCGCCAATGCAATCGCGAGGGTTGCACTCGGAATTTGCCTTCGCTGCGAATAACGTTGTCCTTGCTTCGCAAAACAAGCAATGGATGGGGCGTGTCGAACCACAGATATACGACTCGACGCCGGTTCCTGCTTCACCCGGATGGCCGCTCATGTCCGTAGAGCCCTTCGACTCGAATTCCTGGAATGAGATGATCATGTCCGCACTCGACGTGGACCCTACCTTGTCGCCTTCCTCTTCGAAGTACACCCTTCCATCGCCACCTTCCCACCGCTTCCTCCTTCCCTGCCCCTCCCCGTCGCCTTCCCTCTCCTCCGGGCGCCTGTCCCCTTTATCCGGCACCGAGTCCACCTCGCCGTCCTCTCGCCGCAGTAGCTTCGCCAGCGCGCGTGCCAAGATATGCTCGCACTGCAGCGCCACCGCCACGCCGCTCTGGCGGCGCGACCCCACGACACACGAGCCGCTGTGCAACGCGTGCGGTAAGCGAGCCATCTCTTACTTCTCGCCTGTGTCTCATATCCCCACCCAGGGCTCTACCTCCAGCAGCGCAACAAGATGCGGCCCGCGGCGCTCATCGCGGTGGACCAGGCGGACGACACCGAGGAGGCGGCGTTCCCGCCGGGCGCGCCCGAGTGCTCGCATTGCCATACGCACCGCACGAGCGTGTGGCGGCGGAGCAAGACCGGCGCGAAGCTCTGCAATGCCTGTGGGGTTTACGCTCGTCTGCGCGGGCGCGACAGGCCTTTGTCGCTGAAAAAGAATAAAATCAGGCCGCGGTGCAAGCATCCCAGTCCCAAGTAGTCTCGGCTTGCATCCTCACCTCATATTTAATATTTCGGTATTTTATTGCTCACCCAGTCTTGGATATCGATCCGTTAATTTTGTTCTATAATCAATGTTGAATTCGTCCACCGTACAACAGACGTACTTACCAAGCAACTCGAGTAGCGTTGAATAAGTCTATGTATTCGTTAGGGATCCCGCGTGAAACGAACGCACAATCGAAACTCACTTCGATGCTTCTACGCGCCACGAGAGCTGTTTCGCTTCCTTAGGCTGTACTTTCCCAATCAATCCACATGCACTTTGCGAAGACTGCGCAACAGCCGCCCGGCAAAACAACTGCGGCGCAGGTAACGTCAACAGGCGAGAATATTGCGAGTGGGACTTGCGTGAAGTCCATGTGCCGCATTGACCCCGGTTCCTCGGTAATCGGAGAATGGAGAGATACTCAGGAACCTGGGCATTAATTCGTCAGCGAGTGAGGTGATTTTCTCCCAGATATTGACGCTCGATGAACGCGAGTCGCACATTCCCAGACACACTGTGCTGACGGCGCCTAGACGGAAAACTGAATCGAAAAATGGGGCGGTCACTGAGTGGAAACTGGGCAATGTCGTAAGAAGGTTAGCGCATTTTCTCACCAATATTGACGCTCGATAGACCGGACTGAGATCCAGAGGGAAATCTGCGGAGATAACGGGCGTATGAGAGAGCTTCCGATAACGGCGGATGCGGATGGAGAATTCGAATGACTCGACTGCGGCGTCTCAACGCTTGTGCGGACCGTGTCGGCAGAGAAATCCCACCGACGTCGAGCCGTGTGTCCCGAGAAAGAGGGTCCTACCCTCGAATTGTAGAGCACAATTATGCTACAGTTATGTCTGGTCATATCAGGAGTGTCTGGTCATATAGCGGGAGAGATCCCATGATCAGCTTTGAATTGGGCTCCCAGTTGGTCGTTTTCTACTTCTGGAAATAAGGGGGCACGCGATCGGAGGGTTGGGTCCGATGTTTCGAGTGTGACGCCGAAGGAATGGAGACACGTCTCACTTGACTTGTTGGTGCATCCCAGCTCAAAGCGGTAGTTAAAACAGGGTGGGAAAGGTTGAGGCGGCAGTTGACTGTTGGAAAGATCTTGATTCTTGGCTAGCTAGCTAGCACTGCGTCGGAGATCAGGCGGATGAGCAGAGCTAGCACGGAGCGGATTGAAGACGTATGGTCGGTGTCGTACAGCACCAACCACTGAAACCAGCTGTGCCAACGAGCGAAGCGGGACGAAGAGAAGCTTGAGTGAGTCAGAAGAGCTTGTCCCTATTTGACCGCCTCGTGGAGATTCAACTGGCCACAACACCGCCACGTGGCTGGATCACTTCTTCCATGGCCTCCATCCTCCCAAGTGCCGTCCCACCACCAGACGCTCCCGCACTAGCCCGGGCCTTGCCCTATGTGTTCTCTGGTGCTTCCCTCGTCTTCTCCTCGTTAGTGGCGCTTCTTCGCGCGTCTTTCGCTCTCCTAGCTTTCATCGCCAAAGTCATCGCGCATCCCATTGTCATCCTCTCGCCATTCCCTGTACTGCTCTATATTGCGGCCCCAATCATCGTTTTTTGCCAGATATCCCTCGAAGTCCTGGTATATTCACCCTACCGCGCCATCGTGTACATCTCGGACGCGTTCTATCCCGCGTACGTTTTTCTTGGTGTCGCATGCATTGCGGGCGCGTTGGTCGGTTTGAGCGGTCGTCTGGCCGTTCTCGCAATGCTGTATGTCGCCTCTCCACAATCGCCGTCTCCTCGGCTCTTGGCGGACGCGCATGAGGAGCAGAAGCCGCACCGCATTCCATGAAGGGTCATCGAAGTATGTTGTCTCGTTATCTTGTTCTCCCCGAAACTTATCTACCTTTACCTTCAGCGTTTTCACATGGTTTCGCTCTCGTCAAATACTCATACATCCGTAAGTTCTATGCACAGGGTAATTCAGGCGACTAACGGATCTCAGGACGCACTAGACATCCGCCGGCATTGACCGTAGTTCAGATGAGCGAATCACCGGTGTCCAATCCGCCTCGGCACAGTGAACTTGGCAGACGTCGGAATTTCGAGCAGGCTGTATTCGTCGCTTCTATCTTGTACTCTAATTTGGAACTGTCACGCTCGTGGTTCACAAGTTCCTCGTCCCTTTGGATGGGACATAGTGACGAGCTGCGTTGATCGAACAGTAACGATCTGAGCCCAAATCCCTACAACCATTCGTCAGAAAACAATTACGTCAACCACACATCGTTACCTCCGAAAACAAATCCGGAATACAAGGCGGCGTGAACAAGGGCGCGACCCCTAGAAACCTATTGAGTTACATAATCCCTTCGTGTCCACGACCGAACAACAAGATGTGGCCACATTAGCCGATGACAACAAGGTCCGCCCGCGGACTGCGAACACAAAGCCCCTCCACGGCGAGCATTCCCTTACCTTCATAATTCGCCCCAGAATTAATCTCGCCAACAATGCATGAGAAAGAACCCGGACCAACACGCAAGCCAAAAAAACTCGTGCAAGAGAACACGCGTACGCTGGAAAGCGGCACGCCCGCGCGGCTGCAGCGCAAGGGTGTTGCGCGCGTGGACCACGACAGGTCAGTCTCTCCCTCTTCTCCCCCCTGCACCTACCGCTGGTATTCGTGCTCAATCAAAATCGACGCAGCAAAACGAAGACCTTCCCACAGCTCACGGCCGACGCCCAGGAGCGTGGGATCCTCGTCTGGCGGTGGGTCCCGAGCGAGACACGCCGGATGCAGCTAAAGCACGACCCGGCGGCGGAGGTGCTGGATGTACACCGATGCCGGTGTGTGTTGTGTAAAACTGTGGTTGTGGATCGGCGGGGCGAGTATCGGACATGTTTGTGGGAGAGGCATCGCGCGATATGTCCGGGAGAAGAGGTGGAGGTTGGTACGAAGCGGCAGAGGAACACGAACAGAAATGCAGTTGATAGTCCGGCGGAGGGTGCGGTGGGAAGGAACGTGCGCGAAACCACTAAAAAACAACGGCGGTCCTGATCTACTACATCCTGACGTGTAATCTTTTCGGCGGTTACGTAAATTATCTCGATGTAATTAATCTTCCCGGAATTGCTTACTAGTCGTTTCACAACATCGTACAACTACGTCCGCCCATCCGCAGTAATATCCTCGCCCGCCACACCCACAAGACCGAGTTTCTCCGCTGTTGTTCTCGTCAGTGTCTGTACTACTGCTCGCGTGCCTGCCAAAGGAACACTGATTGAACGGCCAGCGCCCAACCGTACGTGGCCGACTCGGAAAGAAAGGTATGTATTTCTCCCAGTCCTCGTTTCAAGAAGCCGATTGTGATCAAGATGCGTCCTGTAATGAAAAGGCCATTCTCCGTTATATATTGCACAGCGGCTATGTACGCCCCGAACCCACTCGGATCCTCTGCCTCCCCGCAGGAGCCGTTCTGCACCGAAGTCGACTAGTCCACATGGCACCTCCAAATCGAAGTCCTTCCCGCGAAACCACTCATCCGTCGCCGCCCAGCGAGAACAATTCGGTTGGAAGGTCCGTACCAGCTCCGGCGGTTCGGACTGGCGCAAGCTTGCTTTTGACGTTGCTATTCTGCCTCAAGGACCAGATTACCGGATTTGGATCCTACCTATGCGATCGAGCAGCTCGAAGGTCGGTGACAGCCTGGCTTAACTTTCACATGAAAGGGCCGTGGGACGCATTGATGCTGCCAAACCTCGCCCAAGGAGTGGAGTTTGTGGAGCTCCATTGAATATTTTGGGTTGATGTGTTCTTTGATTATATCCATTGGAGCACGGACATAATGCGGGAAAACCCCCCATTCCCTCAACATTTTCCCTCAATCGAAGTAACTTTGAAATCTCGGCAAGATCATTCAGCAATTCCATCCCGATTCAGGTCTGGACTACATCATGTCCTATCGACTACGGCGAGTGAAAACATTATCTATGAAGACTGACTCTGGGTCAGAGAGCATATTGCACGACCCAGAATATCACCGATCCTGTGTGTTCTTCAGAGAGATGGCGATTTCGACCATGGAATGGAGCCCGCCGAAAATGACTCCTGCACGTTCCCTCCGCTCCCGCGAAGTGTATGCTGTGATCATCAATGTATTATTGCGAGTGAGAAGCAACAGGATCCCAAGCCTTCTGAAAATAACGCTGGGGTGTCCCCTCAATCGCCGAACCTGGGGACCATTTCGCTGGAAGATCGTCAAGGCGCCGGCGCCGACTATGTGGCTCTCAAGGCAATGGAGCAGAGTCCGAGTCAACTGATGTTACTTCCTGCGGATCAGTCGAGATGCCTTCTCAATGCCGTCTTCATCCGTCTACGGTCGGATGCCATCAGCAGCGATGGCCTCGAGTCCGTTCCAGTCAAGATCGGGCCTTCGCTTGCACCGGTTGGCGACGAGTTTTCAGGCTACGTGCTGGGCTCTTCGGGTCTCGGCGAATGTCGCGGCGGGATATCATGCAGCGAACGGAGATCGTCGCCCTTGAGTGGGAGTTATGTCTTGGCAGGGTCGTCATTTAGATTGCGGCCAGGGGCATGGAGGTCTCGGTCGCGAGAGATTTCATTCACATACGCGTTGATAACGCTTCGATACAAACTCCTGGAAGACTCGATTTCTTCGCTATTTCTTCTTTGGCTTCCTGATTGGGTTTGTGTGAACGGGCCAAGAAGTCGCCCTAGATTTAAGCGCTCTATCGTGACGAGCTGTCCGAGCCCCTTGATGTGGCCGGGGTCCCCGTAGGATCGATTGGACCGAAGCAAGATCCAGAAAACATTAACAAAAGCGCATGAAGCTGGGAGAATAGACTAGTAACCAAGACAAAAAGGCCCAATGTCAGCGCACAGCATAGGGAACAAAGGAATCAGAATATCACCATCGATCAATCTGAGACACAAGGCATTTTGTGTCTCTGGTGAATCACGTGCGATACCTTCTCTTTCCCTCCATTTTCCTCGCCACCGGAACCTCCCTTACGATCCACAAGGCTGCCGCAATATCTACCATTGTCGACATGCATACCTCCGCCAGCACCGAAAACTTCGCCAGCCGAATTACGACCTTCAGAAATCCATGTGGGCGACGAGGATGTGGCCACATCTTCGAATGCAAGGGTCCAAATCCTCTCGAAACCATCTCCAAACTTGTCAACGAACACTGGCACACCTGTCCAGGGAGAAACGGCCGGTACGTTGCCCTGAAAATGTCGTGAAACAAACTCAGGAGCGTGGCTTCCGAAGGAGCACCGCAATGCATACCCCAAATACTCGCCCAGAGCCGGTTCTCCAGGAGCGGGACGACCCGCCCGATTTGTGGCAGCCGATGCCGTCCAGAAGAGCCTCGAGCTCGCCGTCGTCACCCGCGCCGAGCAGCAGCGATACTCAAGTCGGCGGCAGCGAGAGTGGCACCAGCAGCCGCACCAGCAGAACGCCGTCTCCGTCAATACGCAGCACGCGGCGATCTACGCCTGTTTCCGTCGCGTCAGGAACATCTGGGAAGAAGGCAGGGAAAGGCAAGAAAACTTCCAGGACGGAGGCAGAACGGCGGATCGCTCTGGAGACGGACCCGTGGACAAACTCGGTCAATCCGCACGACGTCCTTTGTCGCGGATGTCGACGAGTCATCAAGCTGGACCGGCGATCTCGTTACTATCCAGGTCTGTGGGAGAAGCACCGCGACCGCTGTGAGCATGTGAGCAAGATGGGGCGTCCACAGGTGACATCGTCCGTCGTGACTTTGGGGATACAGTTCTGATGTCGTTCCAGCCACCGCCCGCCGACATGGAGGTTGTCGAGGGCGAGTTGGCGACTTTCGCGGGAGATGCATCACAGGTTACCGAAGAGGGCGCCCATCTCCATCCCCTTCCCACTCCTTCCTGCGCGTTGATAAGAAAGCCCTTGTGCGTCATTGCCCTGTATATCGACCACAGATCGCTGACTTCTGCCAGAGTATATAAACGTGTAGCATGCCTCGAGACGTGATGTAGCATCCATGACGTTGTATTCTAGACGGACCACGATTAATAATGTTATACTCACAATTGTGAGTCCGTGCCACCCACCGATTTGATAGGATTCGCTGAAGAGGCCGGGGTGTTCTTGTCCCTCTTCAAGTTGCCTGCCCGCCAGGCCTCCATGTCAACGCCCTCGTTTAGCTTGGTCCCCCCGTATATGATCTGCATGACGGCATGACCTACACTGGCTGCTGTGGTTCCCGAGTGCTCCCTTGCGCACTCACCGTTCTGACCGCCTTTCCACCCGCTCATGTGCCACAGAGAGGATACTGGTATGCAATGCCAGTCAGTGGTCGAATCTACCCCGCATTACCTCAACAATTGCGTCCAATCTCGCAAGAAGCTGTACGCACCGAATTCCAATTGCCCCCGTAAGGGAATCTTGCTGGTCATGAGCGTTTCCTCGACCAACGCTGTCGATATATGACAAGAGTCATCCGCGAGGCCATCCTCACCGTCCCTGGGTGCGTGCGACAGTTTCGTGACAGCCGCACCAGACCACGTACCATTCGGCGAATTCAGCCGAGACGCAGGACCTGGGGCGTAGTGAATTTCCGGTTTCGCGTGTCGACGAGCGGCTGGCCATACGACCAGATGTGGGTCGAATCTTCAAGCGGATTCTATCTCTTTGGCGCTCAGTCCCTCCGCCCGGATGACTTGCAACCGCGTCATTCGATCCAGATAGAACGGGAAAGGGCGCCACTCGCTAGCTTTAATAAATGTGCGCTACACCTTCAATGATACTCACTCACCTAAATCCAGGCTTCCGCAGCTCATATCCGAAGACACCCCCAATTGGAACGTCCATCCACAGACCGCTGTCCAGCAGAATATGGTCGTATTCAGTGTGTTACGCGACATGGCTCTCGAATGCTGCTCACCTTCACTTCCGAGAATCCCGCAGCTAGTATGTCCGACTGCGCTCCCATCGTGAAGTTTCATCGTCAGGACAGTATCCAGCTAGCATTGGCCTATGGTACTGGCTAGGGTGTTCCCGGCCGTCATCTAATGTGTTGCACCACGCAGTTGCTCGAGCCGCGCACCTCGAGATCCAGGATCCTGCGGACTTCAGAAGCCCGTATCTCCACCAAGGACGATCCTAATTCGAACGTCCATCGAAGCCCAGTGTCCAACAGGCAAGGGCACCTGGCCGGCCGAATTCAATGTGCGCTACTCCGCATGGCTTCATGATACTCCCTCACCTTCACCCGATCCAGGATCCCAGCGACTCCCGCAGCTCGTATCCACCAGGGCGGACGATTTCAACGGGGACGCTCATCGCCAGGTTGTATCCGTGTCGTTCACGAGTACTGACGAACCCAGAATCCATTTAGTTTTCGCTGTTTGTCTGCCGCTGAGGCGGGAGTGCCTGGCAGCGAGTGATGGGCGGGAGACTAGAGTTGCGCGGTCGATCAAGACCCATCCATATTGTGCGTGGTTTGGCCGTCGTTCACTCCGAGTATTGACGTGTGGTGCCCAATCTTCGACGTCCAGCGACTATAACGCCAGCAGCAATAAAGGAATGCCGGCAGAAGTTGTGGGCGTTTGTCACGTGTCACCTTTCCGTTTTTCTTTCCGAGCCAAAGCCTAACGGCATCCCTCAATAGAGCGGCGAGGGACGCTGGTATTCTGCCTCCGCATGCGTCCTCTTCCTCAGAGCTGCCCTCTTCTGAATATTCTTCGCTCGTCTGCCCTATATATTCGAAGATCCGCCTCAAGGACGTCCATCCGGCACAGTCTCACCGTCGACCGATGACCGCCTGGCACGTCCAAATACATTCCCGCGATAGTCGCCGGTTGCATAACGCTACCTCTCGGCCTCTCCTGGACTTTCTCCAGGCAACTCCATCCTTTCGCCGTCATCCGTACCGCTGCAGGCCACTTTATGTCGTCCATCTTTCTTTCCATTCAATTTACACCCAAGTCAATTCAATATGATTTACAGATGCTGGCATAATTAATTGGACGCCACCTGGATCCGAACACGGAGCATTCCACACGAGTAAATCCGACTACGCTCATCAACATCTAGAAGATATCAGGAGTGGGAGGATCCCGGTAACTCTCCTATACGATTTAGGAAGAACAATTCCGACCAAACTCGAGACAAAATCATCCCGGAATATCCTTCCGGCGCAGTGGGCCACATGCTGATCCAGCTTTAGTCGGAAAATCGTCGCAACTCAATGTCGCGGTCAGGAAGCTTAAGCGGTCGCTACGGGACGTAACAAGTTTCCCCGTTGACCTCATTTGGGCCACTTGCCTACTCAGATTTGTGAATTCATCATCGGCTATCTAAGTATCCCGTTGGTCTATCCTATGCTACAAGTGCTCTACATTGCGAATATAATAGTAATTGCTGTGTCGTCTAGAACTAAATTATCCCATGGTCCGTGAATCAATGAGTGTGCCGTGTCGGGAGGATGGCCACCCGGGAGGTAGGGTGCCATGGATATTTCGCTCTGGCGGTCGTCGGCTTCGCGGAGTTCGACTTCGACTTCGAGGTTCACCCCAGGAGCAGAGGTTATACTGTCTTTTCTCGGGCTATCTTCTCTTCCAATATCTTCGCGATCTTATTCAATTGATACAGGGCGCAAATTTTCTCCCCGTGCGCATGCGCCCGGCGTACTTGTAGAACAGGAATGGCATCGAGCAGGAGGCCGACGGAGCTGAGGAGCGTCGCGCCCCAGCCGAGCTTGGTGAATATCTGCACCGTGAAGAGCGGGATGGCGGCCGCGACGATTCAGAGGGAGCTAGAGAAGGTGTTGTCCGTGAAGGCGGAGGCGCTGTACATCCTATTTTCTGCCATAATAGCGGTCATCGTTGTCGGCGTCCTCGTATTTATGTTGGTCACCGTGTGTAGAACCGTAGACGGTGGGGAGGATCATACTGGATTAACAGATCATTGTGCATTTGTGAGATTGAGTCAACGTGTATTATTTGCGGCCCTCCCGTATGTACTGTTTGAGGGCCAGCATCCAATATCCGATGAATTGCCGCCAGACGAAAAATAAATAAATCACCACGGCAAGCGCTGATCTGCTAGATGCGGACTCACAACCTATGACTTGCGTACTTCCTATTACTGCAAGCACCTTTCCGCAGGCAATACGAGCCCTAGACAGATTAGTATGATAGCAGGATTACGGTACCTGTTCTATCTTCAATCCGGATTAGGCATGGTCAAATTTGTAGGGTCCAAATGTGGGCATGTATTCTTTGTAGGATTACTGTTATAACACAGAAATGGTCGTCGTATTGTAAAGTATTACAGAAACTTGACATATTGTGCATACTGCGCCGCGAATTCCTCCGGCTCCTTTTGAGCATACTCCCGGGGGTTGACCGCCATCGTCTTGTCGCCAAGAACCATCAGTACAATGGGGCGTCAATCTCCGTATCCCTCGATACCCTTGGAATTTTGTCAGACCGGAGTTAGCAGACCGACGCGTGTTGTGTACGTAGATTTGGCTCCCCACGGCGCGTCGAAATTGCACGTGATCTCACTCACGATTTGAGACCTCGGAGCTTAATGGTTCATCGGCCAGGAGCACTGTACATTCATTATAGAGCTGGATAATCACTCAAGTTGTCCCGCAGCAGAATCCACCGAGTGAAATTTTCCAATGCCCCGTTAAATTGACGGGGCGTGCCCCTAACTTGCCCCCGCGGTGGGGGACTTTGCTGCGTAGATAACACGGCGTTGGGATTGGCACTTAACATAGCATTCGGGATGGGCACTATGCACAAACGGTTTTTGTCGGATCTATTTCAGTTGCGCTCGGCGTTGATGACCATAAGTATGACTTCGCGTGATAGGGGATATGATAAGGTCGTGGGCGTTGTCGGTTCCACAGAAACGTCGCCAATATGGTCGGCGGGAGCCGTGGCTTCAGTCGCCAGACACTGCGTCCTGGGATCACGCTCCCGCACGCATCGTCGAATGACCCAGGAGCATGGCATTGGCAAAGAAACTCAGAAATGTTGTGCGGGTGAGGCTGAGGACGGCCAGGTTAAAGACGATGATCATGATATGGCCACAGTGGACGATGTTATAGGCCGCGGTCACAATCTTATCGAAGGGACCGGCTGACCACATGGGGATCCGACTGTAATTGGAATGGCGTGTTCTTGACGCTCGAAACGGCAAATAAGGGGGTTGGTGGACATATGTGTTGCCATCGCCCGTCGAGGGCACTTCGACCACAAAGAAAAAGGCAAAGGAAGAAAGACATGTAGACCCGACTGTATATTTGCGTGTAAAGGCTCAAAGGTTGAAGACTGTATGAGTGAGGTGGAGGGACCGCTCTCGATGACCGTCGAAGTCCTCCGAGTCGGGGTGCCGTTGGGAACCGGTCCGGAGAAAATGACGCGACATACACCTATTTTTTAAGCGAGCAATTGCAGATGGCCCCACATCCGTAAGTTTTGAAAGGTGATCTGCATGAGTTTATGGCATGCAGCGGAGGATGTGCACCCAAGGCGACAATGAGAATCCACGATCCTCCAGATGCTTTGTAGTTGACTAGCATGGAGTGACAGACTTTGGGGGAAGTATTTTTTTGTTCCAGAGGATGAATTGAAACTAGAAAACATCAAGACTGTGTGGATTCGGCCTCCGGAACAGAACAAAATTCTATTGATTTTATTTATCTCCTAAGTCCTTTCGGCATCGTGAGCTAAATCGAGATAATTATTTATATGGTGATTGTTTTCTTCGTCGTACGATAGTGGCATGGTGGAGAGGTCAGAAATCCGCGTGATTGTGGGATGTTCAGTTCAATACAAAGACAAAACGAAGTCGAAAAGCCGCCAACCACTTAAGGAAAAATTCAACGCGGTGACGGCCAAGGCTTTTTTCCCCGATACGTCGGGCCTAAAATACGGGGATATACTAGTACTAATCCGCTAAGCATTATCGCAATGTTGTGTAAATTGTATGAAGATGTAAATGTCGTATTGTGCTCGCGTGTTTTTCTCACTCTATATTATTCGCCCACTTGAGACGAGCATCTCAATACCCGGGAAAATCCTGGAGGTCATGTCTGAACAAGACATGAACATAACGAGGTAGTCGTCATGGCGAAGGAGCATTGTATTTCGACCTTCTGGGGCCACGGGGCTGTGATCGACGACATTCGGCGGACTCGCATTCTCTTTTGCGGTCGGCACACTGCCTGGATAAGCCGTAACCAGGCGTGGTCAGTACCCAGGTGAAACGACAAGTGGCCGTGACGTACCTGCACCGCTGGTCGGGAGCCTCAGGGTCGGGACGGACGCACCCGACCTTGCGCAAGCGGCAGAAGGCGCACGCCCCCGTCGGCCTCTTGGGGGTCCTCTGCGGCATGAACTGCGGCAATCGACTCATGTCCATAATGGTCGGGTAGCGAGAATGAACCCTGCCGAAAAGCTCCAGCTCGGCCTGGGAGGGGTCGTGGGGCAAACCACTGCCGCGATCGCGGGCGATGGAGGGCACGTAAGGAGAGGCGATGGTGCCCCAAGTTTGTGGTGACTGACGGGTCATTTTGCCGTTCTGCGAGGATTGGATGCGCGGCACCGTGGATGTTTCAGCGCCAACCCGATCGTCGGGATAGGGCGCAGGGCGGAGCGAGACGTGCTGCCCCTGACGGTGTGTAATCCGTCCGGTATGGAAAGACTGTTCAGATAGTGAGGTGAGAGTAAGGGTCTGGGATCTTGCTTACATCGTGCCGGACAGGCGCACAATAGTCGAACGATGCCGTTCCATCATTGGGTGGGTCCGAGTGGGGGAATGCGATGTCGGGGCCGCTCTCCGTATTGTCAAGCTACGTTGAGATCCTAAGTGTCGAGGAGAGAGCAAGATTCCATGATGGTGCTTACGCCGTTTGGAATATACCCGGAAAAGGACGGCCGAGATATGCCATAGTTGGAGTTGAAGGAGATCTTATCCTCCGCAGGGGTCGATTCTGTTCCCTCATTGGGTGGGTCCGAGTGGGGGAAGTCGGTGCAGGCGGCGCTCCCGCTATGGTGAAGCTACGTTTTGAGATACTCAATGTCGAGGAAAGAGAAAGAGTCCAAGATGTCGCTTACTTGGTTTAGAATATACCCTGGGGGGGACGGCTGAGATATGAGATAGTTGGAGTTGAACGAGATCCCATTCTCCTCAAAAGTTGTCGCCGATCCCTCATTTGGTGGATCCGACTGGGTAAATGGGACGGTGAGGGCGACGGCGTCGTGGTAGATCGAATTGACATATCGATCAGGCATTCCGTGGTCGCTTGGATACTGTGGTACAGAGCGATGGTAATCCATGTGGTTACATCCGAACGACGGGCCAAGGGATATCTGGTAGGAATCAGCAACATTCAATGACAGAGGAGCGGCCAAGAGACTCACGTCCAAATTGCGGCGGTGCCAGAGAGTGTGATCATCCACCTTGAGCCTAAGTCTGGGACGGCGGGCCGCTCTTCCATGCCAGGGGTAGGAGTGGGGGGATTGGTTTGCCACGGGATTCGGGGTAGGATTCAAGAGTGTAGGGATACTGGGGCCGGTCACGCTGTTCGGGCTCTGTTCCGCATACCCGTCGTCCGAGATGTTGTGTTGCGCGTCGCAATCCGCTCCCGATAGAGACGACATTTGGAACCAGGACGAATGAAAACAGGGAAAAGGGGGGTGAATGGAGCCATTTATTTAACCCAAAGGTTTTGAGTGTACGTCTGTAGGCGCAAGCTCAGAGATATATTAGCAGTGCTGCATTCTCGGAATAGGCGGGGTTTGATATGGCCACAAACCGAGTTAAAAGCGGAAGACGGTGACATCCCTTGCATATCGACTTGTCACTAAACGGTTGGAGCAGCGATCAGACCATAGAACACCGAGGATACCGTTAGTCGGGTTGTCCCAGAAACGTCGGGTACCTCGCCGACGAAGGAAGGGGACATGTGATACACATTCTTCGACGGGATGCCCTGAGATATTCTGATTCCGGACGATGCGAAACAGCGAATGAGAGGAGAGTGTCGTCCGAGAAATCGAAGAGTACAACATCCCGGAAGCGCACTAGCCCATTGTGGTCACTATATAAATTAAGCGAGCCGCGATCGTATTCCCTCGGTGACTGAGCACAAGTTTAGCCATCTCTGGCAAGCGATGTATTGGACCTACAACGGAGGATCAAGAAACCGAGGAAATGATAGCACGATCGATTTGCGATCGAGCGGATATGGGTCGGGGATGGAGTTGAAGGAGAGATACCGAACGGTCCAAGAATACAGCAAGAACAAAGTGAAGTGCGAGATGGTGGAAAGTCCGAAGTGGATGTCTTGGGAAAGTTGTGATTGAAGGGGTGCGCGTGATGGGCAGGGGGACGCGTAACTTACTTGCGCGTAACGTCGCAAACAAACGCGTACACCGCGTCAGGATTTGGCGGCTGCCCCGCTCATCATTCTCCAGCTCTTACCAATGACGGATTCGGTTTGCCACAATTTGTTCCTACGTTTCGTAGTCTTGGTCCGGCGTTTGTGGCCAATGCTGGATTGTAGACGCCGAGCGAGCTGCCATGGAACTCGATCAGGACCAGAATAAACAGGATGCCGTTTGGTCGGCTGCTCCCAGGGCGACCTTGAGATGCCGCGTTCGCGACCGCCGGATTTCGTTAAGCGAGCCGGTGAATGGAACACTACTGTGCACGAAGTTGTGATCCACTAGAACCCATCACAATATCCATTCTATTCAAGGGTGAGTGACAAATGTTGGGGAATGGAAGTTCATTTGAAGACTGCCGTAAGTTCAAAGACTAAATAAAAGCGTCTGGTTAGGCCATGCCCGGAGACGTCAGGTCTGAAGGATCAGAATGTCCGAGAGACGAGTCCTGTTGAAATGGCGCCGTTTGAGTAGATCGAGGGACTCGGAGTGGAGCTGTCCTAAGCAGGGACAGATGCGATTTTCTTCTGTTTATTTATTAATATGTCGCCTGGGCCTGGTTTCACTTGTGCCCAGAATTGGCCTGTATTCCGGTGTGAAAACGGGGAAAGTAGCGGCCAGGAAAAGCAATTGCCAACAGAGTGGAGATATCACTCCATTGTATCCGTGGAAGGCAGCGAATTTGACTTCGGAGGGAAAGGGAGGATCGACTGAGAGGAGAGATGATCCGAGACGACGCCGGGAAGGTATCGGACAGCGGTCGCCTTACACGTGGATTCGGGAGCCCGGGGAGCCCGGGGGTCGGGGTGCGCAGCCGAGAGATCATTGAGATTTGGAGAATTGCCAGGCTGCAAATGTTGGAATGCGTCAGAGGGATTTGGAGAGAATTCTGTGGGTGAGTAGCTATTTGATTCAGAGCAGGGCAGGAGAGAACGACAATCGAAGAGATTCCATTGGAACGGGACAGGTGAACGAGACATGCGTTACAAAAGAAATTTGAAACGACGCGCACCCGAGAGTACATCCGCCTTGATCGCCCTCAGAACTTTCTGCAGGGATTGGGACATGGGGCGGATGAAGATCACACCGCAGTACAGACAAGTGTTACCGGCTAGAATTTCGATGCGAGGTGCGCGACGGATTCCCGCGAAGAGAGAGCTATCCAGCAGAATTATTACTCGGATTTAAACGTGGTCAGACGCGGTCGATGGGAAGGGGTGGCAAGAGGCAGTCGCCAATTTTAGACGGGATTTGCGTATATCAGTCTAGAAAATATCAGGAGGATGCACGTGAAAATAATGTTGCTCAGCACGCAAGAGGTAGACGTGCGCCGATAAGTGCCCGAGACCAGATAACCCGAGACCGTCGTGGACGAGACTGAAGGATATTTAGCCCCATAATCTATTGGTCAGAGAGAGCTACACAGGAGATTGCCCCGATTCAAGCAGGCGGTGAGATTGGGGATGAGCAACGAGCGCGCGGAGAAAGAGTGGATGGAACGCTCTAGGTGGTTGCCAAGTGGCCGTGAAGGTGAGAAAGGCGGCGTGGCGGTGTTGATCATCAAAAAATGACGTAGACCTTTTCTTGCGTCCCATCGTGCTGAATTGCCTGGATCAATTGCAAGTACGCTGTCCTTTGTCTGATATCAGTGCTCCTGGTCCAACCACCCTCACGCGAATAGGTCGTCAAACATTTCATTAGTCTGAATTCGCTCGCACCTCGCGGCCGCCCTCGTTCACCGTCCGGCGTCGAGGAATCGAGCCTCCCGGTTTTTCTGTTAACTGCGTGTTGAACCCGTTTCTTGGTATTCCAGACCATCCAACCGCGTCCTGATTGTTCTCGGGTATCAAGCGCGATCAGAAGATCGCGTATCTGCACAGGCACAAAGAGGGAGTTCTCCTCCTAGCAGCCCATCTAGTCACGTCTGGGGATGGATAATTCCGGGGCTCACAGGCAGTATCATTATAATACCACCGCATCCTGTCTAATCCTCGGTACTATCGGCACTTCTCAATCGCATACTCCCGGAACCCCCATATCAAGATATCGCGTCTCTGGAAGAAATTTGACCGTGCCAGCGCCTCCTGGTGGGTATGTTTTTCGCATGCTTTCGTTGCCTGGCCCGATTCATACAGATCAACGAGTTGGTCGTCATATTTTAGCCGGATCATCTCATCTCTCGGAGGCACAACCGTCAACGTGAGGTGTAGTATTTTCGATTTACGGCCGTGCACCACTACCAATTCGTCCTGGTCAACTATTTCTCACTGAACGCCTCGGAACTGTCCGCGTTCAGGTGGATGCACCTCTCAGGCCCGGAAACGTCGATTCTTACATCCAGCAACAGCGACCAGTCCCGTTCATATTTCTTGCGCACCACCGCAATCCAACCATGCCGCCGCTCTTTTCATTTATAGTCCTCGACACAACGACGGACTCTGAATCGTCCTCAAAATGTTCCGCGCACGACTGCAGGTCAGAATGCGATTTGTGAGCGACAGTGATTCTCTGAGGGCAGTCGAGGACGCGGAACTTGTTGGAATTACGAGTTCGCGCACGCACATCTCATCCAGTCCGAATAAGTGCGCATTGCTTATTGATTCATACTCTCCAGCGTTCCTTCCCCCCCAGGTTCCTTCCCCTCGTACCTTTACCCCTGACCTTAATTCCGCTCTATTCGTACTAATTACTGTTCCCTTCTGTAGTATTCAAGTCTTAGTTTTTTGAATGAATCCCCTGCGCGTTTGCGAGGGTCTAAGGTTGGTTTGTGGAATGATTAATAGCCGCTGAGGAGTGGAGTAGGCGGAGCGCAATAAATGAGCGTTGATTTACAAATATCTTGTTTCATGCAGCACAGGTCGTGGGCGCTAATCTCGGCGCCTAACAGACTACAGCCCATTCCCTCCTGTTAATCTTGACGCTCGCTCCCGCAAATACGCGGCTTTCAATACTCGCTGAACTGCGTACAAGATTTCTAATGCTGTCTTCAATTGTCCTTGGTCCATCCGCCATGCCAGCCGTTCATATTGAAGTCCATCCCGCCGGCGCGTCGCGGCCCTCATGTCGAGTGCCTCCCGTGTTTTCTCTGTGCGGGAGATTTCTTTTACCACTGTGTTACAACTAGGGGTCTAACCCCCTAACCTGTGATGCTGGATCGGAATCGAGAGCACTGCGCCTCGAACCGGACGGCGCACAATGTGCGAAGACTAAAAATATCTGAAGAGATTCGGACATCCGTGCATTTGCTCAGTCTGGAAATGCCGAGAAAGACATCCGGAGTTAGTAATTCGTTTTTTCTGCGTATCGGGGGTCCGTTTATGACGTCCTGGGCGAGTCGGACGGTTGGATTAATCGGATTAACTCCTCGCTGTCACATTCTTGGCGTCGCATTCCAGCTCCACATCCACCTTTTAGCAAGAAATTTGAGCGTCAGACCCCGTAGTCAGCGAACGAAGCGTTCGCAGCGCCACTGCGTCATGAGATCGGGAGGGAATGTTAGCCATAAATGATACCTTGATCGCCTCGATCACGAAAGAAATCACGCACATCGGCGAGGTGGTTATTAGAAGGTGCACGGCAGTCAGCGTCCGTATGAAACGCGAATGCGAAGGAAGTGGCGGTGAACATTGGAAAGGAAACCACGTCGGATGCGCAACTTTAAAGAGAGTCGGTCGCGGCGGAGTGCAGGTCGACCATGCAGTAAAGACGCCAGGGAAGACGCAGAGCTTGATGACGTAGGGACAGGCGACAGATGAGACGTTGGTGTGGAGTGAGGAGGAGTTGGAGGCCAGGAAGTCAGACTCAGAAGCAGGAGCAGTACGAAGACGCGTGGGTAGCGGAGAATACCGGGAGATAAACCAGACACTTGGTAATTCAAGGACTAGCACTAGGGGAGACCCACAACTTCACACGGCGCTCAAAAACGGCACGGTGGTAAGAAGCAAAGGGGATGTGGCTGTCCCCATCAGTTGTATCTGTTATTTCTCTCACGCGTGTCTGCCAGTTCTCTTATCCGATCTACAGTTGTGGACAAACAAAGTCCACCAAAAAAAGAATTGATTTTTTTAGCCGAGATGAATGCACCAATCGATAGATCTCATTGAGAGCTCTCGGTTGAGCTATAAATTAAGTGATTCTGTCGAGCCGTTCCTCCGGAAAAGGGCATTTACTATATCGCGCTGGGAACCTGGCCACCTAACGGTTTTCGACCTGTTGTCGCCTTAATATGGGCCTTCTCTGGGCGACTCTTCGATCCATGCAATAGGCGCGCTTCCTGCGGAGATATCAAGCATATTCTTAGAATTTTTCACCTTCATTTGAGCCCAATATGAATATAATTGGTCGCGACTTGCCAAAAGGGGAAATGACGGGGAAGCTGGCCACCACGAAATTACCATTATTACGCGCTAGTACGGGGCCAAAAGTTGACTATGATGCATAAGGGGTTCATACATTGTATTTTGGTCACATTTATTGTGCATTGAAGGGTGTAAACCTATGTTAACAGCGTAGTTTATGACCCCAATTGGGGCTTGTAGGGTCTCCTGAGGTCTAAACGACGCTGGGGCACCAGTGATAGGGCACGGTTGGTCAAAATAAGTTATGGGGGCGTTAATTGGAAGTCAATGAACATATGTGGCCACAGATATTCACGTCTGAAGGGGTCTGCGGAGAACCCGGCATTTGATCTTGCTTCTGCGGTGAAAAGCGTGCTTTTATACCTCTTCCCCACGAAGCATGACGGTTAACGATTGGTAGGCTATGGAGTGTGCTATATTGAAGTTTGACCCGTTATCATGCATGGGACAAAACCCTAAGAGTGTATTCTTGAGGAGCGCGTCGGTATCCCAAGTTCAAGACGGAGATTGGCAAGTCCAAGTAGCAACTATATCGACGCGCCGGTAGGTGTCCGTGAGAATTAATGATGTGGGATGGATGTCTACAGCATAGCCCGTTGTTAGGAGAGAATTTAGAGCCCTTAACCTCGCAAATTGGTGAAGGATTGGATGAGAAAGAGACAAAACAGTCGCGCGGAGTTAAAGAAACTGATTTTCTCACCCTCCGCCAGGGATCAACTCGGGCACAGCTATTCATCAACTCATCACTTTGGGTTGAAAATCGGTCTTAGGGTGCACAATGGGTCACATTCCACAACACAAAGCACAAGGGGAAAGTATTATCAAGTCTGGGCCCTTGTATTTCACATCTGGCCAGCTTCCTAGTCACTGATAGTAGTGTCTGGGAGGGTCCAAAATTTTGGCGGCCGCTTAAATATCGTGGGAAAAATATGAAAAAATAGTGCAATCGACGCCGCTCGTTGAGCTGCATCTGAATCTGTAAGAAAATCAATATTTTATCGAGTGGTTCCGGCACAATAAAACATTCTTTTTTCGATCAAATGTCAGGAATTTATGATCCGTTTGATGAACATGCCGTTGAAATGTCGTTAGACAGTGTCGGCACAGTTCTACCGAGCTGAGCAACCAATCTCTAACAGTCTCTAACACCACTCATGCCTGCATGTCCCACGTTGAGCCGTATTGCACCGACTGGGGCGGCTGGTTGATCACATCACTGTGGCTGCGCTCAACAAGGATAGATATTTTTTTCGGGAATCATCTCTATCTGCAAATCTATTTTTTGGTTCTCGGCCGAAAATTTGGCGCCGAAAATTTGTTGTGGGAAAAACTTCGGAGCATGTTTTTTGAGCTCTTTGGGCAAGTCCGCATCCAATCCCACAAAAATTGAGGTCAAAATAATTCCCAATCAGGCTACAGACAATTTGCGGGCTTTGTTTGTCCACAACTGTAGTGTGGCGGGAAATAGCCTTTTGAAATTTACATGTGCAAATTAACCCGGTTAATTAGCGGCTAATTAACCGAGGTCGCCGGAGGGTCGAAAAGGGGGTGTTAATCAGGGTCAATTAGGGTCAATTAGGGCCGCTGGGTTCCGGTACTAGGCCTCGATAATTTGATGCGGACAAGGAATTTTAGCTCCCAAATTCCTCTTTTTTTCGACCGGTGCACCGGGCTGGACAAATTAGGCAAATCACCCCTGTCACGGTCATTCAGTTTTATTCGGTGACTCCAGTTTCCCACCCGCATGGCACGCGTGTGCCTAACAAGTGACTCCCGTGGCCGCCAAACAGATCCCGCAGCACTGGTTGAACATTTCACATTTTTGAGCGAAAAAATTGATAAAAAATGTCGTTCAATTTATAGCCATTTTTCACCGAAAAAAGAAGTGAAAAATTTAAAACATTTTCACCACTTTTTTGACTTGAAATCAAAGTGAAAAATGTGAAACAAATTTTGTGATGTTGTTAAGATGTTTCTTTTGCATTTTTTGACTGAACTCAAGGTGAAAATGATGGTGAAAAAATCAAAAGTTTTTTCACTAATTTTTTCAGCAGAAATCAAAGTGAAAAATGTGAAACAAAGTTGGTCATATTGTTAAGATGTTGTTTCACATTTTTGACTGAAACTCAAGGTGAAACAACATCACAAAATTTGTTTCACATTTTTCACTTTGATTTCAAGTCAAAAAAGTGGTGAAAATGTTTTAAATTTTTCACTTCTTTTTTCGGTGAAAAATGGCTATAAATTGAACGACATTTTTTATCAATTTTTTCACTCAAAAATGTGAAATGTTCAACCAGTGCAGCAGGAGCGAATGTGATCTGTGTTGGTAAACGGTCAACGGATTCAATCTTAGCAGGGTATGACGAGGGATGACCCACGTGGCCAGCCTCTCGGAATTGTGGAGTCTCGGTTCTCCGAGATTTTCGCTCGTGCATTGCTCCGAGTGCCTTCTGTCCCCACGGTTAAAAATGTTTTCGGCCGCCATTCTATCGTGATGACCTAGATTCCCGCACCCTTTCCGCAATAATCTAACGTGACGTCTACCCCGCACTCGTCGCCCAGAATTCGGCCCCGCCCTTTGCTACGACGGCCAGAATTAATTCGGCCTTCCTACAGGTGTTCGGTGGTAGTCGAAGCAGGAAATTTGAACGGTTGCTTTTAATTTCCTCGATTTGATTTCTAAACTGGCGTTTCATCCTCCTCCGTGGTAGAACAGTGATGCCACACTTGACGTGTGATTGAATGCAAGGAAATCCGAATCCTGGGGCATATGTACCTTACGCCTGGATAAGCACGTCCCGGCGAACTCGCCCGACGGCCCGGCCCAGTGCCCACTCGTGAGTCGAGCAAGTTTCTGGGTGGCGCTGATCCAATGCAGTTGGGATGGACCCACACGGTGTCCATGGGCGCAGAGCGGGAAGATAGATAGAGGATAAAATGAGAGCAAGTGTAGATATACGTGGTATTCAAGGATCGAGTACCACCGAACGAAGAGAAGGACTTCGCCACAATCACGAAGAGAAGGTTTTAGCCACAATCTTAACATTCAGGATCGTATATCGTGTGGGTTGTCTGTGGGTCCAAATTGCGGCCGAGAAGCGGCCCATTTGAGGAAAACTCGCGTGAATGTTGGACCAAGTTGAACCATCGTGAGGCCGACGGTGTCTGTCGCGTTATACCACTGTCGAATGCGTTCAAAGAACAGTAGTTTGTCACCTCCGTGTACCGACATGTCACAAAATCTAAAAAATGTACAAGAAGCCAATTCATCCGAGGTCCCATGGACTTCTTAAAACAGCACCTTGTCCTCGCCGAGATCTTACGGTCAACTTCGATATTTCAAGCCTACTTAAACTCCGACATTTAATACCGGAGCTTGCCGGTCCCGGCCCGACCGCGCCCGTGTGGTTCAAATCATTTGTTCTCGCTTGGTTCTCGCAAATCTCCTGATATTGTCTTTTGTCGTGTGCTCAATCCGCTGGACCCGAATGATAGATGCCTCTTGTGGCATCTTCACTTATTCATTGTTCCACGTTACGGACGAAATTTTAATGCGTCGCCGTGAAGGACGACAAGGCCTCAATTCTGAGATCACGCCGAACTTCTCATCCGGCGATGTCGCGACGGGAATGCCTCTCCAACACGGGCTATTTATGTCAGCCCGTCCGGGCGTTGGCCACAACGTCGCTGCGGGGTGCGCCCACGGAACACGGGATAGGTCGAGGACGGGGTTGGCGGAGAGCACGGACCCGATCCTCGCAACGCGACGAACAACAAAACATTTCAGTCTCCATCGGCGCAGGCAAACAACGGTGTCAATAACGCGCACAGGCGTGTTGGGATGGGTCGGTCGGCAATCAGGTTGAATGCACGACAACAACATACAAGGGGTATACCGCGTTTAGACCAAGTTGAGTCATTGAGGGAACAAGGCAACTTTTGTCAGGGTGGAAAAGATGTACCAGGGGCTCACTGCGGGTATGTCGGCATCCGCGGCCGCTAACAACAACAGAGTTGGTTCTTTACTGTTCTTTATGACTCACACCATGGACGGACTCGCATCCTGTAGGGAAACCAAAGTGCTGTGCGAGCACCGCCATGTGGGTTGGGCGAGTGGCGTCGTATTATGTCATCGTGGATATATATATGGGGGCGTTTCCTTCGGAAGATTAACACACTCGAGCTCACCACCACCACAATTACCTCCCATTCACCAATGGCGGATGCAGTTGAAATCCCATGGGAATTCACATACAAAGTCGCGGCGGAACTCCATGTCGGCCCCTACGGTGGACGTGCACCGGACGCAATTGAACTCGATCTCTCGAAATCAAGTAAATCGCTAAAGTCGACGTTCGAGTCCAACGCCGACATCCTGGACAAGCCGGCATGCGACCCACCGACGGAGAAGGCTTGTCTCCACATACCCGGCATGGTATCGTTGGAATTGAAGCCATTCACAAACCTTCCCTTTATCACGGTCGGGGACGTCTTGACCGGGCTACATCAGTATCTCCGTCCGAAAGTGCTCCGCCCGGGAAATCGTTTTACTGTAGCACGAACCCGGGCGTTCCCGGCCGACGGCGCGGAACCACGCCGATGTGACTTTCTGGAGGGTTGCACCATGTTCAATGGACTTACTGTTCAGGGCGTTGGCCGTGACGGGAAACCTACATTTAGGGTGCATTTGAAGTTAAACAAGGATTACGAAGGAGAAGAACCGCCGATCCGACATGCCATCTAGAGCCCCGCATGTTTACCATCTTCCCATGCTGTCGCACTGTCACTACACAGTCACTGGGTATATACTGGACACAGCTTCATACACCGCACGGGTCTTCCCACTTTCCGCACCCCGAAATACATGCTGTTTTATCCAATGCATGACACCCCAGAACGATGGTGAACGAGCGGTCTGGATTCGCTTCCGGGGAAGAGATACGACATATTTTTCGCCAGACAGGCATAAGTACGCATCCCAGGCCGCGAGACACATGAGCCTGAGACGTGCGACCTATGGAGGGGGGAAATTCTCGCAGAATATAACACCAACGTGAGAGACCACAGGGACCACATAGAGCCGATGTGGGGCACCCATATCATCCCAACAATTGCGCTGCTGTCCGAACCCATGTTGGGGAGGTATCCTGAGATGTGCTGCAGCATAAGGGGACACATATCCTACCTGTAAGAGATGGAAAGAAAATGATGATAATGGTGAGATACAGCACATGAGGGAGGCGGGGCGGAAGGGTAAACCTAGAGCTACGACGGGGGCAGTATTCGCAACTGGAGACCTGGACGGCTTAGTGAGCTCCACGTGACGGGAGAAAACCCAAAGTGATAAACATTGCGCATGGAAGGATCCTGTCATCCGAGGAGAACAAAATGTACCCTATGGCTTGGGACTCTTGAGAATGATCCAATTGCTATGGCGGAAGGGAAATCAAAATGCAATAAGATAGATACCTCGTCGATTCATCATTAAGTCGAATTTGTTGATCCCGTGGATGAAGGAGTTGCTGGCGAAAGAAAGGTGAGTCGGGTGGCCATCAACCACGGTCTCAAAAAAAAAAAAACTAAGGTGCGCGGAAGGACGAGTATTTGACCACACAAAGGAAGTAATAAGAAAGCGCCAGAGATCAAGTGGATATCGATCATCACGGGACTTGGGAGCAAGGGAAGAAAAGTCTGAAGACCTTGAAGGGCGGGGGACTGAATCGGGCCAATTAGGAGCCGAGAGATGGAGAAAACAGGGGAAGGTTGGACCAGAGTTCAACGTGGGGAAGACATCGGTAACGCACAGGACAGGGGAAGACTGACGACTAGACGGATCGCGCTGCGGGAACAAACTCAGACGTGTAGGTCGGATAAGCACTTCAAGGCGAAAATGAGAAGCCGAGGTAAAAGAGATATCGAGGAACGGAGACAGAATCCGTAAGTCGCGCGCAACATCAACGAGCAATCGGCGGGCGGATTGCGGGCGGATCGCGACAACACGACCCGTCGAGGCGGATACACTTACTCGCCCTAGAAAATGGCGATTCAAAGGACACCGCAAAACGATCGTCGATGCATGTAATACGCAATTGCATCGGTTCCTAGCATGCTACGTCGGACTTCGCACAAACGTCTGCTTCTTCTGGGCTCCCCCGAACGCAATTTTGGAATGACTACGCTGGGTATGCTGGTTCGTGTACGTCCTCGCTGAGCCTATCTTCCGTGCCGCCTGGACAGTAGCTACTTGCAGGTACGACAGCCCTCCGATGATGGGCGATATCCTGCGCGCATGTGCTTCTCCGATTCGCAACTTGACGAGTATAATTCAAATTGAAGGTTCACGGCGCGAAGCTGCGTGTCCCCCTGGACACACCTGCGCCTCATCATCCTCGTCCAGCCTCGGGCTACCGTCGGGATTGGAACGGACTGCATTATACGATCGGAGTGTCCGGTCCGCGAATCGTATTTCCCCGCATGTCCTGACCGAGATATCGGAGTGATTGCACTGTACTCGACGTCTAACATATTGTCCCACACCAGTTCACGATCAGTTTAACTCTGTGGACAAGCCAGCTGCTCTGGTCCTTCGGACGCTGCAAATACATGCTCACGCGGCAAATTTCCATCTGCCACTGTATCCGCGCCACGATTGCTGCCCACGATATCGCCGCCTGCATCCTGCCGTCGGCAGAAAGACTGACGACTGGGCTCCCCGACCCCATTCACCCTAGACCTTCGAGATCGTCGACATTACGACTCATTTTATGCCCAAGTTACCCCCGCATCTTAGATAAATGCTTCGTTCAACCTCGTGACTATAAGGTACGTGGGGACCATGTTTGGTCCGATGGTTAATTTTGTTCAGCCGAATCGAATTCCATCCGTTCCGCAATTCATGTCAACACCCATTCTGTTCTGACCGTTGACCATCTGGCGATTAATCCGTCCCTAACAGTTCGATCTGGCCCCCTGAAAGCACGTGGGATTCTATTCTCTATCATTAGGCGCTTTCCCCATTGTGCCAAAGAAATTGGCTGATTGCCTCCGTCTTCTCGCTTGAACAGCCCTGGATTTCCCAGCACACTCTTGGTGGTTTTTCATGGTGTTATCGGGCGGCCCGTGTCCTGAGACACCGGGCGTCCCTGCGGACACGTTTCTCATGGTTGCATTCCCCGTCAAAATATGGTAACATCCCGCATTGGTTGAGCCAAATTCTGTCGTCGACCTGAACAGAACCCGGAGGCACGAATCAACCAGAACTACACTGCTAACAGTGCTTTCTCTGTACCGCGATCGTCCGAGGGTTGCAGAAAATCCACCATTCCGTCGTGAAATACGTTCGGTGTGCGACGGGGCCGACTCCAGGCCACCGGGGTTCTTTCATAACCATGTGCGGCATGTATGTCTCGTGGATCCTGACGCCTCAGAAATCGTGAAACATGTGGGATGCGACAATCACTATTTGGCACGGTGACGCCTGCGGTCTTGCCCGGTCTCAGAGCGTTGCCGTTGGAGCGCATCTTCATCGATCTGCACAAATTGTTTACCGGCAATCCGTCCGCCACAGAGTTGCCACATTCTTCGTTCAATGCCCTCACACATTTTGACGTGGGCGTCAGCCGCCGTGCCCACAGTCGAGAAAGTTGGTTCTGGCTCGCGCAGTTACCACGGCTCACCCATCTTGCTTTCCACGGCATCCACAACGCGATTTCTGTCTACAAGCAAGCTTCACGCGCGACTGCACATCCCTGCGGGTCCTTGCCGATGCCTCCGCAACTTCCTTGTCCTGGGATGACTTGCGCGCCGAGCGAAGCCCGTTGGCCACCGATCCACGATTCATGATCGTGAGGATAGCGGACTCGCGAATGAGTTAGGAGACTGGTGCCGTTGGAAGAAATGATCGTTAGGTTGCCGCCGACGCCCTGGTAACTAAAGACGAAGGCGCGACACAGAATGTGGGCCATATAGGCATCCGAAATCTCCAACTCCTGACTTATGTGCCCGTCTTTCCAGCCTATTGCATCATTCTTCAGCCCGACGTAGGGGAGGGGGGTCCAATCTTTGTATTCCGGTGACCCATATTTCCATATGCTCAACGATTTATTCAAGTTGGAATTTCGGCTGTAATCTTCCTGTCGGTCTCGATGAAAGCATTGTACTATTTATTTCCATGCTTTGAGACGATGGATTGAAGTAAGGAATGCACCAAACAAAGGTAGCGTAGAAGTGGGCCCTGAAGCGACGTGCGTACCCGTCTTGGTCATGGTCCTACATCCACTCTTGAGGTCGGGCCACAATTTCACGACACGAAAGACGGCCCTGCGCCAGATTTGGACTCATTTCATTTTCAACCAACTCTGTTCACATGTTCCCGCAATATTAGATGACCGACATCGACCATGCCAACAATTGAACGAGCTCGTCTCATTCTCGAAGTTCGTCGAGCGAACTGCCCAAGCGGGAGAAGCGGTTGATCCTCACTGGAAGAACATACTCGCGTATTCGTCGGAGATCTGGGCGGTGGAGCCCGTCTCGTCGCCCGGTGGGCCCGCCGCTGAGTTCGAGAGACGAAGGCGAGACGATTGGGAGGGTGACACATCCTGGGGGCGGATGCGTGCCAGGGCCGGTGCAGAGTGAGACGGCCGAATAGTTCGTACGAGTCACTCCGCTCTCGGCCATTCCTGGGGACAATGCAAAAGTTTAAAAGTGTCGAAACTTGCAACAAGTACAGTTGCGGCCCAAATGCTGTCGAGCCAGCAGTGGGGGTATGCGATTCCTGATTGCGATACTGCCGGTGACGTGCATACCTGTGTAAATGTGGCCAGGCAGAGAATTCAATACGGGTTTCTCATCTTGTGTGGGTGAGATCCAAACCAGTGGCGTCGTTGTAAATCAGGTACTGGATTTAGGAGTCCAAAGTTCGACTCAGGCCCACGAAAGGAGTAACACAGTCAGCCTTCCTAGGAGAAGGCGGAAAGTCCGAGTACTAGGTTATGGCACCATGTCCAGTCGAATTAGAGCCCCGCTGAATCTAATTG